>JAHUUD020000076.1:195000-367500 GCA_020010945.3 Muscidifurax raptorellus
GAGGTGTCGGGGTGGTGGAGGGAGAAAGGGCCTGTACAGATATAGAAACTCTTCTTCCGTGAAGTGTGTTGGTAAGGAAGATTTCCGTACTTGGATCTATGCGTGTGTATGTGCATTCGTGTATATATATAGATGAGCACTGGTGGGATTAATTAAATAAACAATTGAAAATATATTCACATAGATTTATTGATAAAATAATTGAAATTGGATTCAAAATTAATATATTTATTTATTTATAATATTTTAAGTTTACATGATTGAATACATTTTAAACATCGCGTATGGCCATTGCCTACATGGTATTTATATTTATTTTCGTGGTGAAATTTTGTTGTCAAACCACATTCCTCCTATAATCTGTTGTGAATAATTTACAAAATTTCTGTAGAGAATAACCTCGTTTCATATGATCTAAAAGCATTAAACAAAAATGGCCGTACACTTTAGAGTTTAGGCTTTGTAGTTGTGTAGTGTTTCATTCATAAAAAATAGTATTTCGTCGTACCGCTCTTATATGGTATGGAAAAATGGGTGGTGCTCCATAACTGTCGAAAAAGATTCCATGACGTTGTCTGTCTAGATAGAAAGCTCTATGTTTATTAAAAATACCTTCAGCGATAGCTGAAGGTATTTTTAATAAACATAGAGCATCCCGTATTTGATTCGTGTTTATCTTGCATATATGTAGATTGTGTTTTAGGTGATAATGTTGCGGATGTATAATAGCCACTGCTTGAAACTTCATCGTGTATAAGGTCATCTAATGCATGCCCTGGTGTTGAAGGTCTTAAATATTGAATATTTTTCTCCTGTTGTTCTGAATAATCCAGAGCACTAGATGTCACGACATGTACACTTGTTGAAGCACAGATCGGGACTGCTCGATCAGGGCTTACGTGGAAAACGAGCCTTGGATCTGAATAATCGTAGTGTACGTCCAGAGCAGTTAAAAGAGCTATGTTCTTGTTTACCCAGAATTTTATTCTGTAGGCGTTATTTGGTGTAGAGAACCGTGATAACAACAGAAAATATCTCGCTTTGGTGAATGATATGTAGACGGACGATCGTAATTTTCCAAATTTTCTACGTGTCGTATAGTTATGCCTTGTATAAGATGTGTCTCTTCTGTCCGATGTACAAAAATTTGTCTGGCTGTCTTTGCTAATTCTCGAAGATTTGCGTGTAGTTGACAGTAGCGTATGTCTCCTTCGAACCACGGGTTAATGGGTATTTAGCTATACCTTTAGATAGCGCCTTTGTGTGTGCAAGTAAAATTCCGGGATTGATTTTAGCACAACGTACTCCGTTATTAACCTCCGTTCTATTGAGGAGAAATTTTTCCTGATAAAAACGTCGGCGTGCAAATGTCCAAGTAAATCAATGATTTTATCACCTGTAGTATAGTCACGACGAACACATGCACCGATGTTAGCGAAAAAGGAGGTTTCACCGTCGTCACTAGGTGTCCGTAGACCGCAAGTGAAGTGGGATTTTTTAGCTTCTCCTGAATAATGAAGTGATGTTTCTATGTATGCACGATAAGCATAAGGTGGTGAAACTGCTTTTTGATTGAAAAATACATCTAATTGGTTAAAAAGACTAGGTAGAAAATTGTTAACATGTGCAACTAAAGTTTTATCTTCTATAGGTGAGTCTCCTTTTTCAAGACGTACAGTAAGGTTTATCATAGTACAGGCCAAATCAATATAATCATCCGAATTTCCAGGAATAAAAATATCTAAATATGAGTCTTCTGAAATAATAGTTACAGGTTTATACTCAGTTCATTGAGTACCTTCTATAGATGTCTGAGTTGGAGAAAGTGAAAATAAGTCAAGCTCGGATTTTACACACTCGCAAGAGTGGAAGTGAAGAAAAGTGGTTTTTATTAAGCAGGTCCAAAAATGTCATGAACTGAACGGGTTTTCTTCTTAATATTTCCGGTCTTCTTTTTCTTATTTAAATTTTTTAAGTTTTCTTTGTCTTTATTTTTTTTGCCTTTGTTTTACGTGTAGTGCGCTTTCTACTACGACTAACTTCCGACTGACGCCTATGCCGTCGTTGTGTTCTTTTATAACCAGAACCCTGCATAAGACTTTCTATTTTTTCTTCGGTTTTTCTTTTTAAATTGTGACGAGGTCAGCTCGTCCTGACTGTTACTGACTCTTCGCCTCGCTCTCGTTACTGGAGTCGCAACAACAACGGAAAGTTAATTCCTTTTTTGTTCTTTGTAGAAGTAACGAGAGGACATAGTCGCGGCCAGAACTATAGCCGCCCGTCAATAGCCAGAGCATGCAGCAGTGAGAGAGTCGGCTGTGTGGAAAGGGGGAAGCCTCGCTGCGAGCAGCAACTGGAGCCAGCGACTGCGCGCCCACGCGGGGCCTATCCCAGCGTATGGTATTGTGCACCTGTGTGATGCGTATGTAAAAGGTGTGATTGGGTGCCGATGGAAGTCCACGTGCGACCTGAGTGTATCATCAATGATAAAAACGATATTAACATCAAAAAATAGCTGCAACATGATCTCTAAACAATTTGAAGAACTTTTGGGAAGCGTTTCGTTTTATTTTTCGAATAGTCCTAACGATTTGCTGAATATTTAGAAGTTGCTCGTTTTCTGAATTTGCCACCTTTAAAAATATTAAAGCTATCGGGAACGCGTTGGTTAGAGGCTTACTGTTACTATGGCAGAGTTAATATTGCATATTTAGCATTAATACATTATTTTTTGATTGAAGCTTTTAAAATTACCGAATCTAAACTCAGTAAGGAAACCATCGCAACAATCGAGGGGGGCGAGGTCAAAGTTAGTAGTGCAGAACAAATCTTTGAATTATTATTAGATCCATCCATATGCTTTAAAGTATCACAATTCTTTTAACACCCTTTATCAGAAGAAGGGATTAATAATTTATAAATTGTATACTTCTATTGAAAAAATTCTCAAACAAGTCGGCCAAGAGTTTCTTATTCCAGAATCGCTTTCTCAAATTACTTAATCAGCAAGTGACCTTCTTAATGAAATGGCATATGATCTTGTTTTAAAAATAAAACATAATTGCTTAAATTATGATATTCCTTGTACGGAAGAAATGAGAAAAAGGTATTTGGAAAATCATGATTTATTAAGTTCCCTTTCTTTTGTAGAGTCAAAAATTACGTTGAATTTCGAAGAACGAAAGAATAATCCATATTTAAAAGGCATAACAAAATTTTGTCCATATATTGATGCAGATAAATTAGCTTTTGAGTGGAGAACTTTACCATTGCAATTTGATCGCGACACAATTGATAAATATATAGAATTAGATGTAGAGTCTTTTTGAACAAGAATATTCGATCTTAAAAATAATGCAAGAAAGGAATTGTGTTTTCCATATTTAACAAAACTTGCACAAGATATATTTTCGCTTCCGCATTCATATACTGAACCTGAGCGGACTTTTTTCGATGTTAACGAAAAACAATTAAATAATCAGATTAAAATGTTTCTTTTTTTGTATAGATAGTGTTAACTTCAAATATATTATTCAAAACAAAGAGATTTGCCCTGAAAAAAGAAAAAACAATAAAGCTAATATAGATTTCCTAAATGCCCATAATTTTAATTAATTAAAAACACATTGCAATAATTTGTTAGAGCAAAGAATAAATTAATATATTTATTAAGAATTTAGAAAATTAACGTAATAAAGTAATAATGTTACATAATAACAAAATAGTTCATTATCAATCATCCTATGTATTATTTAAAGATAATTTATAAGCTAATTATTATTAACAATAATTTTTTAAAACTTTTATATAGTTGTTTAAGAATGACATAACATTAACTATAAAAAAAGAAGAAAACATAAATTTCTGAGCATGGAACTTGAACTTGGTTCTTTCAAAATCCTGCTCTCGCAGCGCCCCGAAGCTCATCATTGTGAAACAGAGCATGAATGTGGAGCGCCATTGAGAACGCAGCAGCGAAGCGCGCTACTGCGCACGCCCCGGATTCTGGTCCGAGATAGACTCACTGATCAACGGTAACTTACTCACGAAGCAGCAAGATCATACTTATCATAATAATAGTAATTATATGGAAAGTTCTGACTAAAAAGGACCCGGCTACTAATCCGTGATAGACTGATTTTATGTATGAGGTAAGATGACCAGAGATAGTAAGCCAGACCGTTCCATACTATTACAACAGCTGGCTGCAGTCGGCGGATTAGCAGTTCAGGCTGCTCTGATGCCAAGGGACTCCATGATAAACCTACAACGGATGGGAGTTAAGGGAACCGAAGACAATCATTTAAAATGAAACTTAAAAATAAGAGAGTAACTTTTAACATTTTTTTACACATTAAAATTTAACAATCACACCGTAGAAAAACATCAGAATTGTAATTACGCTCGACCAACCTAAGCAAAAAATTTAACCGCTCTACCAACCTTAGTAATATTTTATGCAATTGGAGAAATATACGTACTAATTTACAATTTTTTTTTCTTAAATAAGAAAGAGAAACCGCGTATATATTGTTGCCAAATCTAGCCCATTATATAAATTGGTAAACTTATCTTCATCTTAATTGGGGACCAGATAATTAATATTGTAAGAATGTAGAGTAATAATTTGAGAGATGATTTATAAGAGAATATCGCAATTTTTTTGGACATGGAATTTTATTTCATAGTTATGTGAACAATTATTTATTTCGTACAAAAAAAATAATAAAAAACAAACATAAAAAACTCTTTTTCTTAAAACAAAACTAAACCACATTTTTGGTATAAAAAAATAAAAACTAAAAAATATAAAAATATAAACTAACATAAAAATCAAAAAAAGAAAAAAAAATATAATTATATTAATAATCAAACTAAATCGCCGAATAGTTCGGCCTTGATGAAGGCTTGAAATTCGGCCTCCGCCTTTTTCCCCTTCTCCACTGCAGCGTACACCGCGGCCAATATTTCTGCCACGGTGCGCTGTTGTGTTGGTGATGGTGTTGGTGGAGGGGTGAGCGTTAAGGCGAGAGCACCTTGCTCCCTCGTCTGTCTCAATAGCCGCGCGCCGTCCTCCCTCCAGTTGCTGTTTGGTTCTTGTGGCTCATATGGCTCGGGCGGCGGCTGGGTAAGGGCACTCGTTGCCAGCCGCTCGGGCCTCGTTCGCTGGCGGGGAGGCGGACCTGGCGTCAGCTCACCCCTCCTCTTCAATGCCTGTGGTACCGAGCCTGGTAAGCCCAGCTTCTTCCAGCTGGCAGCGTCGATGACTGGGAGATTTACCACGGATACCACACGTGGTTTTGATGTTGTTGTTGGGGCGGGTAGCTGCGCTGGAGCTCTTCACCGGGGGGCGATGGTCCGCCTGGCTGTTGACGGGTCCGGTGGCGTGTCTTCCGTCATCGTCGCCTGCGTCGTTTTGCCCCAGTGGTGCGGGGTCTGGTAAAACCAGCCCCTGACGAATCGCTTGCTCCCACCCTGGAAGCGGCTGCCGTTGGCTGCGTGGATGCTTTGGCACTGCATGTTATGTCGTACAGCCCTTTTTTAAAACAAAAAATACCCGAGGATTTTTTTTGTTTGGCTTTTTTTTTTCTTTTTAATGCGCGAGCACGAGAGAGAAATTGCGTTTTATATGTATGCTTACCAGCATTCCGCGAACCCGGCTTCCAGTAGTGCTTCCGTCACGTGGGTTCCCTGGCTGCAGACGGCGATGGGCTCCGTCTGGCTCCCGGTGGTAGTCTTCTCGACTGCTGCTAGCTGGAGCTGCTGCTGGTCCTTCCATGGTCGTGGTTCGGCTACTAATGAGCCTGCGGCTTCGCTTTTTTTTTCTAGCTTAGCCTTAGGAATTTTTCGGGGGCTTGTTATTGCCGCTGGCTTGACTGTATTAGATCGCTCGGTCGCGACCTTGTTATGGTTTTTGTCACGTACACACAATTTTTTTTTCTCTCTCTCTCGGCTTTCGTGACTTTACTAGTTTGAATTGTTTATGTTTGTCTATTTTGTTCTGACCGCCTTTTGAGTTAAATGCAAAACTTATATTTTTGATTCGTTTGCGATAATATTTTTACTTTGTCATTATTTTCCCGTAGGAATTTTTTCTTTTTTCATTATTTTTCTCATTTATAACTTGTGTATTCAATCCTCAAAATACGGTTTTAGGTTTTTTATGTGAAATTTACCACGCTCTTTTTTCGTATTTATTTCTACTAATAAATATGTATCGATGCCTACTTTTTGTTTAACCTCGAAGGGTCCTTCGATGATATCGAAAAATTTTGCTATTTTACCGTTTTCGGCATCGGATATATTGAGCGCCTTAATCATCGCCTTATCGCCTATTTTCAATTCGAAATGTTCCGCGTGCGCATTTTTTTGTTTGCTGCGCGACTTAGTGCGATACGGTGCGCTTGCGTGCATGCTAGCAATATTCTCTTTTCTCTTGATATTATGTTATTTTCTGGCGGTATGTACAAATATTTCTCCCATATTCGTATGGGTTTTCGGTCAAAATGTAATTCTAGTGGCGTTTAATTCGTGGTTTCGTGATGTGTCTCGTTTATAATAGGTTGAATGAGTTTGACATATCGCGCCCACCCTTTATGTCTATCTCTAATGAATGTTCTAAAGAATCTACCCAGTTCTCGGTGTACCCGTTCTACAATATTACTTTGCGGGTGTCGAATGGATGAGTACATTATTTTTATGTTTTCATTTTCGAACGCCTTTACGAATTTACTTGAAGTAAACTGCGTGCCGTGATCACATATGATCGCATTTGGCTTGCCGTAAATGTGTATGTAATCTTCCAATAATTTCTTTATTACTGCTTCAGTAGTTGCTCTGCGCAAGGGGTAAAATACCACAAATTTACTAAAAACGTCTATTGTAGTAATAGGTATTTTACTACTCCTGCAGATGTCGGCAATGGGCCGTAGAAGTCTATTGACAGTAGTTCATGTGGCTTTCGCGTCAAGATAGGCTGTGCTATTTCTCTGTATTTCGTAGTTAAATGTTTTGTACGTTGACAAATGTCGCAGGGCTTTAAAATTCGCGCTATCTTTTTGCGTAAGCCATTTACATAAAAATGTTCGCTTAAGATTTTGTTTAATTTTCGCCCCCCTATGTGTCCGTATGCTTCGTGGGTTTCGTTGACAAAGTTCTTGAGTACGCTTTTCGGTATTACAATTTTCGATCTGTTTTCCGATTTTTTGTACAGTACTTTATTGATTAATTCGTATCTTTTACATATTTTTTCATCCTTATTTTCTAACTTACAAACTATTTCTCGCGTGTCAGGATCGCGTCTTTGATTTTTTGCAATTTCTTTACAAATATTTATGAGCTCGCGGCTCGGTTTTTGACGTACAATTGCCGAAATGATTATTTCTGATTGGCTTTCTTTTTTCGACTTATCGCTATCATCCATTCGACTAAGGTAGTCCGCGACGGCGTTTTGTTTTCCCGGTATATGTACTGGGTTGAGTCTAAAGTCCTGAATCGCTAGGTTCCATCTCTGTAATCTTTGATTATTAAATTTGCAAGTTCGCATAAATGTCAGAGCCTCGTGATCCGTTCGGACTGTAATCTCAATTGCCCCCTCAAGAAAGTGTCTAGCTTATTGAGCGACCACACAAGGGCGAGCATTTCCTTTTCTGTTGTAAAATATGAGCATTCACTTCCCTTGAATGTTCTGCTCACAAAACAGACCACTTCTTCTTCTCCTTCCTCATTTAACTGGGATAGGGCCGCAGCGCATGCATAATCAGATGCATCCGTGGTTAAAACGTAGGGTTTCTTTGGGTCTGCGTATCTCAAGAAAACGTTTTCATCAAACAATGTTTTTATTTTTTCGAATGCTGCTTGATGTACGCTTGTCCAATGAAACGCGACATTTTTTCTCATAAGGTCCAACAATGGGACTAAGTATTCCGCGAAATTTTTTGTAAACTTTGAGTAAAAGTTTATAAACCCGATGAAACTTTGCAATTGTTTCAAATTTCGAGGTGGTATAAAATTTTTTATTGTCCGAATTTTATCTGGGTCCGGTCGTATCCCTTTTGCAGAAATGAAGTGTCCGAGAAATTCGATTTCTTCAGAAAAAATTTTGTTTTCTTGAAATTTAACCGTAAGTTATGTTCAATCAACCGTTCATATAATTTATCTAAAAACTCGATACGTTCGTCGAAATTTTGCGATCGTATCATAAGATCGTCCACGAATAATATTAAAAAATCTTCAAAGTCCCATGTGGCTTCCGCAAGCCCTCAAATTAACGCGGATCCGCTAGTCTTTATCCCGAACGGTACAACATTGAATTCGTAAACATGACTGTCGATTTTGAAAGCTGTGTATTTTCGCAACTCTTCCGCGAGTTTGATCTGCCAATAACTTGCTGTAAAATCTGATATGCTTGTTATTGGCTTATCAGTGCATCTTTGTAAGACCTCGTCGATGCCGGGAGGTCCTTCGAAGTTATCTTGAACTTCGCGTTGAGCTTCTGCGCATTTAGGCACGGTCTGATAGATCCGTCTGTTTTTCTAACGATTTGAATCGGATTTATATATACGCTATTCGAGCGTCTTATAATGTATAACTCCAACATTCGTCGGAATTCTTTCAACGCGTCTTGTCTATCCGCTAATGGGATTGGGTACGGTCTACAAAACCACAGCGTCGTGCCTTTTATAATTAACTCATGCTCGTATGTTGTTAGTAATCCCGGTTTTTTCTCGAATACTTCTGTTCGTTTTATTAGTAATTTTTTCAAGATTTGTTTTTGTGCCTCGTTGAGGTTTTCACAAGATTAAACTTTCCCATCGATCTCCTCAATCGTGAGCTCGTATGGGTTTTCAATATTGTTTTCATAATCTTTATAAAGATTATTAAGATCTGAGTGATACCCTTCTGCGGTGTATCTACTCATCTCTTGGGTCGCAATTTGAATTTCAGATTCGAAACCATACCCTTCTGCGGTGTATTTATTCGACTTCTGAATTGCGAGTGACGTGAATTCGTTCCGCGGTATTTTTTTATGCACGTACGATATTAATCCGTCTACTTTGTTTATTGAAAAAATTATTTGTTGATTTATTGAATCAATTAACATTCCGAGGAGTTTTATTGTATCATAGCCAATAATGCATGGCTTAATCAACTTTGGAACTACTAAGAAAATGATTTTTCGAGATAGGTTACTTAACTTCGTATTTGCAAGAATTTGATATTTTAAACGTGCCGACTTGCTACCGGTAGCACCCTTTATCAGTTTCCCGCTGATAGGCAGCGTTGGACAAGCTTTGAATTTTCCGTAATTTTGATGATAGAATTCTTCCGATATTGCCGTTACTTCACTTCCCGTATCGATAAGTGCTTCTACGTCAATATTTTCAATTGAGATTTTGATCTCTGGGCAATGTTGTACTTCGATTTCGCGACCTTCCGGATTAATATTGTGCAATAATTCCGCGCGAGGGTCTTCCATGATGGACGCGATCATAGTTACGCCTTTCTTCCCTCGAGGTGGAAGTGCGTCCTTTTTAGGCGTAACTACTTTTCGTTTCCCGTACTTAATGTTCCTTCTTCCCGAAAGCAGCTTAAAAGATCGAAATCGTATGAGTCTTTTACCTGTGTACTTTTCTGTTTCCCTTTCCCCTTTCCCCTGGTTTTTCCCAGTGTTTTATGTGTCCGTTTTTTTCGTCGTGCCAGTTGTTTGCATTGTTTGAATTGTGCGTTCTGTCCATGACGATTTCGGTTTATGTCCTGGGTTGTCGTTTTGAAGGTTTTTTGGATTTTTATCGTTGGGAGGGTGGGTGGGTTTTTGGTTGTTGGGGAATCTGTTTGGGGCATGTTTGGATTTTGAAGATTTGGGTTGGTTCTCGGTAAGACCGATCCCCTTTTGGTCGTGTCGTCACTGTCGAATTCAGCTAGAATTTCTAAAAATTCGTTAATTGTCTGAATTTTGTGTCCAGTAACAGTCCGCCGAATTTCGCGGTCAAAATGTTCCGCGACTTTTCTTACGAGCTCAGGTTCTTCTAGACCCATCTCTAATTCGCGAGCAAGTCCGAATAGATACGTGGCATAGTTGACGCGACTTCGCTGTCCAGGGAAATATTGGCCAAATTCAACTTTTCTTCCATTGATTCTTTGTATATTTTTATTCCAAAATCTTTTCCTGAATTTGGTCGAAAACGCGTCGAACCTATCCACTTCGCTTTGAAGATACCACCAATTCTGTGCTTCTCCTTCAAGCGATTATTATATTACGCATTTTAGTTCGCGATCCTCCGGTTTCACGGTATTAATGTAATTTTCGATCTCTCTTAAAAATTTCATAGGTCTTTCACGCGAGAGTCCTTTGAATTTCGGTATCTCGATTTTCATACGTCGCGTGATGGCAGGGGGCGCGGGATATCAGATAGCAACTCACCGTTTTTCGCGATCCCGCGTGTACGAATCATTTTTTCGAGTCTCGTTGACTCATTAGCCACGGTCTCTGGGATTTTTCCGATTTCTTCGCATAATTTTGTTAACGTCACCGCTGACTCTACTTTCTCAAGAATCCCGTCGAGATCTGTACGAAGCTTTGTGTTTTTTGCGATCAGCGCGTCGTTTTCGGTTTCGAGAAGTCCCACTCGATCCATTAATCGTTCGTTCACGTGTTTCAATTCTTCGTTCTCCCTTTTTCGCCTTTTATTCTCGCGTATTAAATTTTCGAGGGCGGTAGCTAGAGCATCGATGCGTTCATCAGTGCTACTGAGCATCGATTCCCCTCCCAATGTATGTTTTTGCTTAACGCATGAGATATTGATATCACTTTCCGCGTTCTCTAATAGATCTACTCGCTCCTCGAGTGCACTTTGTCTTTGGTCCAATAACGAGAATTCCAAGATTACCGCGTCTTTCCATTCCATACTTTTATCATTAACCCGGCTAGGGTCCTCTTGTCTAATTTCTTTTAAGAGCACCTGCGACCGTCTTTTTTTCTCCATGTTTACGGCTATTATGTTTACAAGAAAAGCTTTATCAATACAAGTTAATGATTCTAATGATTTGATTACTCAAAAATATTATGCTGTCTTTTATTTCAATATGGGAAGAGGCGTTTTCTTTATCTCGGGACCGGGTGGGTAGTGGGGGGCGAGAGATCTATATCGTCAAATTTTCCATACCCCTCGTGATCTCGGTGATCTGGCCTTCCAATGTTTGAATGCGGTATTCTAGCCCTTGAAAGTCACGCTTAGATATACTAGTCAGATCAGCCAGATCGCGACGGGTACGTGAAAAATCGACGCCGATCTCGTTCACTCGGTCTACGGTTTCTCTGAGTACATCGGAACAATCACTAACCACGGCTTTGTGAGCTTTGACTTGGTTATATAAATCGATTGTATCACTCAAGACTTTAATTGCCTGCCGGTGGGCTTGATCGCGACGTTCTAAAGTATCGATGTACTCGGTGATATTATCAAGACGTGCGTGTATACGCTGTTCCTCGAAAGGAAGCGTCAGCACCGGAATCATTTGACACTTTTATATACGACCAAAAAAAAAAAAAAAACCCAAAAATCTCATATATCCCGCGCTACTAACAAATCGAGTCCCTGTTCGGGCGCCAAATGAAACGGGCCAAGCTTTACCAAGGCGAGGCCGTAGAAAGAGACTCGATATGGGAAGAGGCAGGGGTGTACTCGAGGAAGCGAAGATCAAACTCACAATCACCCCGCACTACGGTTGAGTGAGTGTAAGCCGTCCCTACCCTCTGTAGTGTAGGAACCACCAGAGGGAAGCTGCTCGTGTGCAACGGGAGTCGTGGAGGGAAATCTATTCCACGAGCTCCGCACACTTAGGATCACCACGCAGCTTTGGATTAGTTTGTGAGGATCCACCCCCTCACAACCGATCCGTATTCGAAATTACCCACTTGCGAACAGGGAACCACCCTCCTGATCGCAAGGGATATTCGAGAGGGGAAGGATAAACAAAAGAATAATCAAAACTAAAATATGAATATATATATTGCCTTAAATATACAATCTGGCCTTATACTAACTGGAGAGGGGGAGGATCCCCTTAGCACCGTTCGAGAGCGCAATGCTCATTTGCATACTAAGTGCTAAGGAGATAGAACACTTGGAGAGGACCACAGTTCTCCTTATGTTCTTTGCACCAAGGCCAGATCGTGAGTGCTCGATGCTGGTGGCTGCGGGTCTCCTTTTATATCTGTGGCCGTCCCTCTCTCCAATGCTTTACGCACGCACGCCCTCTACCTGCGCTTAGGTAGGCTATTACATATACACACTATCGCTCACTTAGTCGATAACTTATCTCTTACTCATCGGCAAGTTATCCGTTGGGGGCCTCTCACCTACCATGTGGGGCCGCCGTCTCATATGTTTGCGGCCGCCCGAAGCGACCCCAAGGACGTGTCACCGGTGATGAGTCACACATCTATAGCATTGATAGTCAGGGCCGGTTACCTGCCGCTTAGTTTTCGCTTATTCACTACCGAATTAGCGATCCAGTACGAGACAGGGAGTTTAGACTCCGGGATTACATAGATTAGGATCGTGTATTTAGAAACGTGGTTAGTCTGAGTCTACCTTAAACACGTATTTCTCTTTCATAACTTATTCGATCATTGTTAATTACGATAAATAAACCAAGTATTTACCGATAATCCAATGTATTCATTCGTCATTCCGATATTTTTGCAGCGATCGTGAGGCTCACTCCCTCACGATGAACGAAAAACCGAGCCTCACACGTAACACTGACTATATATCCCTCACCCCCCTCAGCCTTCTTAAAACCTTCTTGCACGCAATTAGTAAGTTCAGAAAAAAACCAATTAGATCTTGTTTTTAGCGGGTACGCTTTTCTCATATATCTTTTGCTTTCTCCTAGAGGAAGCTTAGGAAAAACAGGTTAGAAATCTATTTTGAAATATTTGGAGTTCAAATCACGTATTTTTAGAAAAAGTCCATATGGATATGTGTGTGTGCGTGGGTATGTGTTTGTATGTATACCGTAATATTTCTGGAACAACTCAGTCAATATCAATAAAATTTGACATGTATATCTATTTTTGGACTCTGAATTTGGGAAAAGAAGTAATTTTTTATTTTCCAAACTAGTTGTGATTTTATGTTTTATGTTTTTTTTCAATCATTCCATTATTATATACAATTCAGCTATAATCATTTGAAAGAGAATAAAATTACCTACTGTTTCCCGTTTGGTCCTCGGGATCGACCGCGCGGTTAAGCCTCATGAAAAAAATCATGTTGGTCAACGTGGGTCACGTGTCGAACTATATCCCATTAAAATTTCAAGTTATTTGACTACATATTTATGTAGTAAAAACTGAAAACTGAAAAAAATCAGTTTCTTTGTTCCTCGATTACGAACGTAAAAAAACTTTTATGCTTTTCAGATTTAGTGAAAAGATAGATATTTTGTGAATCTTTGTTAAGTTCTTTGCGCAGTTTTTAAAACCTTATAGTTTGTAAGATATGATAGATTACATTTTTTTTTAAATTTGGTTTGATTTGGCGATTTATTATAGCAAGGAATAATTACTGTTAAATTTTTAAATGATTTTTCATTGGTTCCTGAGTTATAAGCTAATCTCTAAAATTCGATGTTTCTATACAGTTTTGCTTCCTCCTAAAGGAATCGTAATAGTAAAATGTTCAGCTTCTAAAAAAAATTTTAGAAACGCATTTTATAAATATCGTTTTTTATTTTAATGCCTGAACACAACAAGGATATAGATCTCCGTTTTTGAATTACAAATTTGAGATTCAATTTTAGATTTCTTGATTTTTAAAACATGAAAAAAAAATATATTTGGTAAAGTTTAAGGTTTTGTTTATGTAATAGAATTTCAAAAATGAGCATTACCATAAAAATTACATACAGATTATAAGTTTCGAGATAGTGAACAAATGGATTCAATTATCAGTACTTACATAAGTGATGAAAATTAATATCCTAGACTGTATAATAATGTAAAAAATCATATGATACATGTTCCATGTGGTTTAAAAAACCCACTGCCAATTCTTTGGCACGTAGCTTCCTCCAAACAAATCTATTGTTCTTTGTTTGTATGTATCATTCAAGTATAATTTAATAATGCATTCCTTTTCCTCCGGAACTTCTTAATATAATGAATTGCAATTTATATCATAAATAGACCTCATCACCTCATAAAACCATGAATTTCGTCAAAACATTCTGAGTTTTTGTTAGCGAGTTATAGGGTTTAACAAAAATAGTAATTTTCAGTTATACAGGATATAAAGGGTGAGAGACAAAAAATTTGTATTTTAATATCTTTTTAACTAATTATTTTCATAAGCTGAGAAAAGAGCTTAGCCGAGGTAATCAAAAGATCTATCTTTTCCCAAAATTTCAAGTGCAATAAGGCCTTTCTACGCCCGTAATCGAGACTCAAAAAAACTCATTTTTATCACTTTTTGATTTATTATTAAAAAAATAAGTAGTCAAATCACTTGAAATTTTAATGGAATATAGTTTGATACGTAACCCATCAACATATTTTTTTTCGCGAGGTTATGGTGCTTAGTTTCAGAGATATAACTTAAAAAAAAAATCAGCTCTTTTATTTTATCTACCGAACAGAGCGGTCAACCCCGAGATCAACCAAATGGGGAAAAATAGGACATTTTATTACCTTTTAAATGCATTTAATCTGAATTGTTTGTAACAATGGGATGATTGAAAAAAATAAAAAATACTGTTTTTAGAAAATAAAAAAAATGGCCATTAAAAAAAATTAATTGAAAAAATAAATGTTTTACCATCCATACGGACATTTCCTAAAAACACGTAATTCGAACTTCTAACATCTAAAAACATGTTTCTATGAAGTTTTAGCGAAACTGAAAATTTTACTATTACAAAGCTTCTTCTAGGAGGAAGCAATTGTGTATGTATGAATGAAGATAAAACACGTTGTACCAAAAATTTTCCTAAACTTTTAATTCATCGAACACATTATAATTCTCATGGTTACCCTTCTTATCCCCGGTGATAGGAGGAATGTAGCATACAATCCATATTTATTATTATTATCAACTATTTGTTAAAACATTTCCACAAAAGTGTTGATACCGCAATTGTAAAATTTACAAGAAAACGAAATATTGGCGATGAAAATAATGTGAATAAAAATGAAGATATATACAATATACATTCATTATAATAAAATATCACAATATCTTCCCACTAGATATGTATGTGTACCTGAAGCTATATATCGTATTCTAGAATATAAATTATACGAACAATGTTATGTAATTAAAAGATTAGCTGTTCATGAACAAGATGAACAATATATATTTTATCAAGAATGGCATTAACATCAAATTATTGATAAAAATTTTGATACAACATGAACTTATTGATATTAATTAAATGTAAAAGACGAAACTGTATGGCAATATTTATATAGCAAAATTATTTTTGAATGAAAAACAAAAAATGGATTAAGTGGAATAAATATATAAAACCTATAATAAGTAGGATGTATTTCGTAAACCCCAATAGACGTGAAACATTTTTGCTATGACTTTTATTATTATATGTAAATGGAATAGTTCATGATAAATATGAAGATGCCTGTTTATCAAGAGATATTATTAATACTGATGAAGAATGGGATAAATGATTAGGTGAAGCTGCGTTATTTAAATTTCCTAAATCCATGTGTGAAGTATTGGTATACATGCTTGTATTTCAAAGACTAATCAATTCCCTAGATTTATAAGACAAATAGAAACTTCGTTTTTCGGATCCAAAATTGTCAGAAATTAATTGGTTGAGATTAAACAATTTTAATATATCTAATATAAACAATGATTATGTAGATGATACTATAGCGAATCATAAATATATAATGATAAGGAAATCACTAGAAAGTTCAATAAATCTATTGATTGATGATCAAAAAAATATATACAATTTAATTATTAATTCTACAATTAATAATATTGGAAATAAATATTATATCATTGATGGTCCTGGTGGTAGCGGAAAGAGTTATATGCACAACGTCAATAAACTTCTCATTTATTAATTAATGGAAAAACTGTGTGTAAGCTTATGTAAAAAATGTTAAAATTATAATATAATATGAGATGAAATATCTATGGTCTCAAGATACTCTTTTAAAACAAATGATACATTTTTCACTATCTATGTGAAAATGATGTTCCTTTTGGAGGAAAAGTTATTGAGACATCAGCTTATTTTAGACACACACTCCCAATAGTTCGGCATGAAAATAGGACAAAAATTATTGAAACATGTGTGAAACGAAGTTTTTTATGGCCATATTTTTCATGACTATCAATAAGTGAACATTTAAGATTACAAAGAAAAAATAAAAATGTTACAAAATATGAATTTCAGAATGTTAAATGATTTGCGTGATTGAGTCAGTGGTAAGAGGATAGAGATGTCCTTCGTCCTGCACCAGCTGCAAGAAAGTACTGATTGCCAGGTACGGAGCTGCTCGAGTTACATATGTAACCGTGATGAGATTGTAGTAGACTGGTTGAGTGTTTTCGTCGATCCATACGATTTGTTGGAGATGCCAATCATCTGGATTTATTTTGGTTTGACGATACATTCTGGTGATGTCCGTTGAAAACCACTCTCAGTTTGGTCGTGGTGCTACCTTCTTTAATGACCTCATGATGAGGTAGGTAGTAAACTGGTGTGATTGAGATTTCTGCTTCTGAGACACGTACCATGTATTCGAATTGTAAATACTCGTCCATAAATGAGTGGTACCGTTCATTGTAGAGCGTGTCCTTTGAGAGTTCGACCAATGATCTTCGCAGGCAGGCTTGACTTATCTTGAGTGAATCTTCTAGAACTGAAGGCAACATCTTGAGTGGTAGTCTCATTTGGTATTTCCCTAATTGATCTCTTGAATGAGTTCTTATAAAATGCTCTTCACACTGAGCTTCTTTTTCGTTGAGTTGTACTGTCTTTGAGCTCGGAGGCTCTTCGTCAGTCCAAAATTTAGTGAGGAGTGCTTGAAGATGTTCAGAGATCTACTGGTGTTTGAGTGCGGTACGAGTGAGCTAGGCGTCATTTTGACTGGAATGGTCCTAAAAACACCCATCCAAAGATAGTGGGTTGGGCAGCAGGTTCGTCTGGTGCTCCCTTGATGAGATTAGGCTTTATGATGTCACCATAATCATCTGCTCCAATGATGATGTCCACGCGCTGAGGTTTCTAAAAGATCGGATCGGCCAGGTGTAATCGTCTTCTGTGATTCCAATGTTTCTGCTCACACTTCTCTAATGGCAGCGTGGAAGAGATCTGGTGTATGATGTGAGCAGTGATCCGTACCGTGTTGTTTCGTTGTAGTGTGTGTAGTTCGATTGAGACCTTCCCTTGAGTATGTGTTGAGTGATTTCCGCCAATTCCTATGATGGGAATGGTTAAGTGTTGTCGACGAAGGTTGTGATTTATCACAGCGTCATGTGAGATCAATGAAAGTTCTGATCCAGAGTCGATGAGTATTCTCAAATAATGAGACGTTGTAGATGAGTTATACCGAGCCAATGTAGTTGCCAACAGTGAGGACTGAAAGTCAGATGCTGAGTTTGACTGGTGAGTTTGACCGAGGGTTGAGTTGATTGCGTCAGCTCCCTATTCATGGTGCGATGTAGCACTCGCTGAGTTGTACTTGATGCCGTTGAGTCTCCGTAAGCATCCTGAATTTTAGACAAGCCACAATGAAATGACATTTTCCATAATAATTACACAGATGGCCGGCAATGCGCGAGGTGTGAATGAGCTTCTCCGTTGTTGAAAGTCTGGTTGGTGGTGTCACAGAGCCCGTGTTTGCTCTTGCTGCCTGCTGAACTTGTCCACTTGAGGCAGCTTGGCTTCTTGTCGGTGCAGGTGTTATCTCCGACATCTTCAAGGCCCTCAGTCGGTTGAGCAAGAAAGTCTCCAACTCCTCGAACCTGGGGATCTCTGTCTGTGTGTTGAGCGAGGTTTCCCACGCCTCGCGCGACTGCCTGTCCAGTAACTTGAGTAACTGATGCATGAGGATCGCATCTCCCAACTGTTCTGCCTCTACCAGCATTATGTCAGCTTTTCTGATCTTACTTACAGTGGACAGTACATAATTGAGTTTCGAAGATACTGGTGACAAGTCCCACATTTGATCCAGTTGATTGTTGAGGAGTGACCTTTTGTTCTCATAGCGGCTGATGAGGATGGCCCATGATGGTTGTAAGGACTCTCCGCATAGTGTGAAGCCTTCAATCCAACTGAGAGGTCCACCGGTGAGTGAGCTGTGGAGGTAGTGGAGTTTGACAGTGTTGCTCATGCCAGGGTGGTTTATGATCATCTCCGTGAATAGTTATTTGAAAATTGGCCAGTCAGCGTACTCCATTAAAGGTTGACAGTTTTATCTCTGGGAGCTTGCTACCTCCGCAGTCCCTGCTTGATGGTTGAGGTTGATTCCAATCGGGTTATACTTGCTCCAGCTTGCACAGAGTGAAAATTACTTCAAAGTATAGGAGTCCGTATCAAAGTATAGGAGTGATAGTAAGATGGCTGGGCAGTTCGCCTCAATCTTGCCGTGCTCCTTTAGGAAGTCCTCGTGCAGATGTTCGGCATCACGCCTCCACTGTTCGATGAGTATGGTACCGGCAACTGCTGAGTTATCGAGTATGTGTTTGTGCAGATTCTCCATATTCCTTAATCGACCTTCTTGTGAGGTGATTCTGCACAAGTATGCAGCTGGCATAGTTGTCGAAAACTTTGATTGAGTTGCTCAACCAGTGTCATCCGACACAATGATGTTTTACCCCCGAGACAGTCACTCCCGGAAGGCACATTCCCCGGATTGAGAGTTTCCAAGGTCGACAAGGTGTGAGTCTTCCCCTTGCTTCCCTTATTGCTGGGTAGATCGTGGAGACCACCTTTGTTGGATGAGGTGGTTTGCTCGTCATCTGAGTGTTCGGGAGTGCTCTCCTTGGAGTCCATCATGTTGTTGACGATGATGATTGAATTTGCGCCTATCGAAGCACATAGTACAATGAGTATTGCCTACTTCAGCAGCTCACCCACCTCTCCTCAGTGGCTTTCAACATATCCGGCTCGAAGAACCATAAATGTTGAAAGATTTGCTATAATTGAGGATGTCACTGAGGAGGGTTGAAATAATTTTACACAACAACCACGTGAGAATGTAGATTTACACCACTATATTGAACATAATTACAAAATGTACAAATAGTCGTAGTTTAGTGAATTTACCTTAACTTACGTGTATTTTGATTAGTTAAGTTTGACCGTATGTGTTATGTGTGAGGATGTCCCTTGAACACGTTGCACTTCACTGTATAACAAAGTATAGATATTTGTATTAATTATCATGAGCCGAGAGACTGATGAAATACACTTGAACTGTACTCACGCCTATGGAGAATATTACTGATTCTCGTTTGAAGATTGGTATGCAGCGGAGATGTTGTATCGATGCTGAGGATGACCCGTGGTGAGAATTTCTTGGTGTGCTGGTCATATCGGTAAGAATTTCTATTCGACGGTGCTGCCTGGCGAGAGAGAAATAGAGAGAGAGAGCGTCTGTATCGCGCTAGTCAGCGAGCGCGAGCGTCTCTCTCGCCGTGCGCCGAGAAGTCCTGCCGCGCAGGGAGCACCGGTGAGTTGAGTCCCGACTTTCAAAGTATGAAATTCCCGAACACGGAATAATTTAAAAGAAATAACGTAAATATTTTTTTTATAAGAATTCTATAATACTATAAGACTTAGTTTTGCCATGAATATAAATAAATCTCAAGGGCAATCATTTGACAAACTAAGTTTGTATTTATCTACTTCCGTATTTAGTCACGGCCAACTATAGTTGCTTTATTAAGAACAACATCCAACGGCAATTTAAAAATATTTATGAATGATAAATATATTTATAAAAAAAGAATAATATAGTAAATGATGAATGTAAAAAAGGAAAATTAGATAACAATGGTAACATTTACACAAAAAATATAGTATTTTCCGAAATATTTCAATATGAATTGATTTAATTGTATAATATATTATTAATTATAAATTATATGAATCTTGTTTTTGTAATTGCTTAAGGGGGCAAGCCACCTTTAAACCCTGCTAAAAAGAACACTATGAAAAATCCAGAAATTTTAAGTAAATGATTAAAAATTTTTTATAGATATATTTAGCATAAATACCTTTAATTTCAGCATGCTTAAACCATCCTAACCCCTGCTGGCCCATTGTAGCACTCGGTGCAAAAATTTGTGAATTTTTTCACTGTCCGTAGGATTCCAAATGAACGATTGCTTCTTTTTGGCTTAAATTCAAGGAGGATACTTTGTACACTTGTAGATTTGGTATGAATGCAGGGATTTTAATTTGAATGTTTAGAAATTATTTGGCGATGAAAAAATGCATTTTTTTATTTTGTTCGCTTACTCTGGCACCAGTTTGTGTATAGAACATTTTCTATACATTTAAATCAAAATCCCTGCATTCATACCAGAACTAAAGTTGTACAAAGAATCCTCCTTAATTTTCAGCCAAAAAGAACCATCTGTTCACTTGGAATCTTACGGGCAGTGAGCTGAAATCAGTAAAAACAACATTTAGAGAAAATCAACTTTAAAGTTTATGAAAATTGTTTAAAGTTTAACTTAAATTAGTGCTTACCAAATCCTTTGGGACCAAGTATTCTATCTTCCACACGCATAGACCTTGGTTCTCAGCAATTATGAGGTATATTCACTTATATCTCTGGCTTCTGTACGGTTTTTCTTACCTGCAAACAAAAAAAGGCATTTTATAAATTTTTGACAAAATTTGATAAAAGAGATATTTTATCCTTCATAATGATAACACTTAATACTTATCTATTGTTTTTGGTTTATGTGTTTAACCTTTAAGTTGAAATTGGTAGAAAATTACCAGTCTAACCTGAAGTTGCTCATATTGCATTGTACATATTGTCAGTGGAATCTGGATGACTTCTAATAGCTTTTCCACAGAAAGTCGGCAACTTATCAATCACTTTTGCAGTGAGCCTTCCTCTTCTGCCAATAGGCTTGTTGTCTAGAAACTTCTTCCCAGAGAAAGATTTGACAAGGTTTCGGAGGCGAGTACCCATCCTCTTCTGCACGTTTTGGATGCACTCCTTCTTCTCCACAACAAATTCTTCGCCATGAGGCTTGCTTTCACTCACTGTCTTGTACACTTTCCAGTCTCCATCTCTAATAAGCGGTAATACTTTATACCTCACTCCTCTTCTGAGCATTAGAAAATTTCACAGATGCCGTCTACTTCGATTTTACCTGCACTACCTTTGTGGTTTGTCGTATGGCTCACGCGTCTCGTACCACTCTTCATATTCTGCAGTCTGTAGACGGTTCTCCCACGCTGAGCATGCCTTGCAGAAGCTATTTTTTATAGCAGCATCCAGAACCATGCCTGTGTAGTGTTCCACGATGCTTGCAAATCCTTGCAACGATGAAAAGCCTTTTTTCCTCCAGGAATCATCTCCAGAAACATTCAGTCCAGGTGCTCCAGTCTCTGTAGCTGCTTTTTCTTCTATCACTACAGTCTTCATAGAGTCTTTGGCAACTTTCTCATACACTTTGCTAAATTGTTCATTGATTGCATCATATGCAGACTGAGCCATGGGTTTCAAGCTATCCATCAACCCACAAAATGTTGATAGACCAGCGAGCCCAAATCCAAGAGCATGAAAAGTAACCACTGCTCTTCTGTTCTCCCAAGCCTGGTTCTTGACACCAAATTTTCTGCATGAGTTGATATCTGCCAGCTCACCACACTCAATGCATTCTACTTCAATCTTGAATCCTAATCCTTGAGTTTCAGATTCGCCAAGTTTAACTGGACCATGGCATTGTTTGCAAATCAAAAGTTCCTCGAGAGCAGGAAATAGAATGTTGATATATCAATCTATTCCTGACTCAGGGGTTCCTTTCGCTGCTGGAGTTTGAATCTTTCTTGCTCAACTTGAAGGTCTTATCTTGTTGGCAGGTTCATCGTTGCATGTTGCTCCTAGAAATCTTCTTGGCCTCTTCTTGTCTCTTTCTCGAGAGTAATTCTTGTCAGGATGGGTACTCGCAAAGCTTCCCTTGGCATCTCGATCACCACACGTTTTTAAAATCACTATCACTTCACACTTTTTAAAAAAAAACTTCACTGTTTTGCTTTTACACTAACACTTCACTTTTTTTTCTTTTTAGGGTTATAAGCTACAAGCTGCAATCCCAAAAACACTATAAACGCTACTTAAATTAGTTCTAAGACGCTTTTGAAAAATATCAGCTTTATTTATATTTATTAACTTAGATATCAGCTGTGTTTACATAGACTAAATCGCATCTCAGTACTTTATCAGCTGTGTTCAAATATTTTCAGTCTACTATGGAGAAACCGCGGAATGTTTGCTCTGTCCTTCTCCGACACATTGTTTCTAACCTGTCTCCAGGTGGCGCGCGGGCACGCGATATTTGAATTGAAATAAATGTTCCTACGTATCCATCGGAGCCTCATATAAGAAGCGAAACTAGATATTTATTTATGAAATAATGCAAAAAAATCTTTTCAATACGCACTAATCTATTTACTAAAATATGCGAAGTATAATATACGTATATACTACGGTAAACAAATAATATTTTCAACATATACAATAAAAATTTTATTCAGATTGAGTTTATAAAACTTAAAATTTAAATAATCAGTCGTATTAGACAAAATATAAAAAATACGCAATTTTACGAAAAAACGATAAAAATTTTCTTTTAGTATTTTGCTTGTAACTTTGCGGAAAATTTTTTTTTTATTTAAAAATCAAAAAATGGGCATCAAACAAAAACTAGTTGGCAAAATAAAAAATTACTGCTTTTCCCAAATTCAGAATCTAAAAATAGATATACATGTCAAATTTTATTGATGTTGACTGAGTAGTTCCAGAAATATTACGGTATACATACACACACGCGCACACACACATCGATACGAACATTTTCTAAAAACACGTATTTCGAACTCCAAACATCTCAAAATGGATTTCTAACCTGTTTTTGACAAAGTCGAAAATTTTAATATTACAAAGCTTCCTCTAGAAAAAAGCAAAAAACTCATGTAATTGTTCAAGTGATTTACAATGTGGATATTTACATGAGTAATCATAGATATATAAAAAAACACACAATTAATCAAATAGATATATATTAGTCAAAAACCACATGATTAATTGCGTGAATATATATCATATTAATTTCGCATATAATTATGCGACTACTCACGTCACTGCTCATTGAACTATTTATGTAATTTGATTGAAATAGTATATTTATAAAATGAATTTATTAAAATGCATAATAATACGTAATTACTCACGTGTATTTACATTAAAAATCACAAAAGCGATCACATTAATTTTTACGTGAGTTCTTTCAGCAAAATATTTATATACATTTAACTTTATTAACTAATTTTAGGTCAATCTTCAGTGAGTACCTAAATTAATTAATTCTTGAGATCTCATACCAAAACCTGTGGTGATCTGGCCAACTAAAATAAACTACAAGTTAAAATATATATTAAATCAATTTTTAAATGCTATTTAATACATTCAGTTTCCAATGTATCATTTGAATAATAAAACCTATACGGTACAACAATTATGGCTAAAAACGGATTATTTATGATTTTTAATCCATAGCTAAAGTTTCGCTACCCCGTTAAAAATAGTCATTAGAGATTGACTAAATTATTAATTGAAATCAAACAACACAAAAAAGGAGTAGTAAAGTTAATAGAAACTAATTGTTGGTATTAACCATTGATTTCAATTGTCGTTTTCCGTATTAAAATCTATTGAATCTTGTTGATCCTATCAATGTTAATCGAGTTCTTATGCAAAATGAGATTCAGATATAGCTTAGAATTCAATTAATAATTTAATCAATCTTTATTGACTATTTTTAACAGGGTAAGTGATCGCACATTTTAGTATAAGAGCGCAGGTCAGATCTTATTTGAAAACTAAATTGAATTTACATATAAAATATTTTAATACAAAATATATTTATTATAATACATCCATTAGTATTTAAAATTGAATATTAATGAATATCAAAGAAAATTTACAACACTTTATGGCCGAATATTCATGGAAAGGTTTCTATAAAAATAATTAATTTAATAGATATTTATGAATCTATAACTTTTTACACAAGGAGTTCCTAACAGATGGCCAGTTTTTGCCTAATTTTTGGTGTATCCACTGCTGGATCGTTATAGGCATAGATAAAATAATTTCAAAGACAATTGTATTTTGAAGGATTCGTGGTACTGCGAGTAAATGATAATCCATTCATTTAAAAATATACGTTCTGGTCCCTAACATTCAGGTGAAAATTCATTTTGGACATCATTCGAATCCAACAATAATTAAATTAACGTTTGAATACTAAATCCCTTTTTTATTTTTTTATTTTAATTTGATTATTTTAAATTGACTGTCCAGATTTCTAGTTTTGCAAACAAGAATATAAATAAATAAATTTTATTAAAAACTTTTGAAACATTTACTGAAATAATTCTTCATGTAAGGTAATCATACACCTCTCCTTCGCTCTGCTTGCAATAAGCGACTGATCCTTTGGTCTGCTTGAATAAGCGACTACTGTTTACAAACCTCATAAGTCTGATTCTCAGGGACTTTCCTTAAGATCTGCTTGGAATAAGCTTGGTCACTCAATTGAATCCGTGAATCTGCTTGAAAGAAGCGACTCTCCTTTTGGACCTGCTTGCAGAAGCGGTTACTGATTTCTTATAATACAGCACGTATGAACAAAGAGACCTGCTCAATGAAGAAGAAATCATCTAAAAGTATAAGATCGGGGAAAAGGTGCTTCTACAGAAACTGCTGTTCGAAAAAAATTGTTGAATCAAATATTAGAAATAGAGTCACAAATAAATAAGCTATACGGGAAAATCGACTAAATTGAAATTCAACGCAAAAATAAGAGGTTTTAAAGTCTGGACTTTCACTCTGAAATAAAGAGAAAATTTTAATATCTATTGGACTACGCCACAAAGGAAGTCATTCAAAAATAAGGGGAAAGCAAACAACAGGTTAACAATCGCATGAATTCATAAATTTCAAACACGGGAATATATTGTTTTACATTAAAAAAAATCAAACGCTACCGAACTACTCAAACAGTTTGAAAGTCACTCCTATTGGTAACGATTGCGTTTCTCCGGTGCCGAATTTCTCAGTCGGAACCAGGATTCGGAATGGGGAAATGGAAAATAATAAAGCTTATCTGTAGCAAATGATTGTATATTTAAAGGACTTATTGTACATATGGAGTTTAGATGTTCTCTCCGATCTGAAACAGATAAACCAACGCGAGTGATTTAGAAAGATTTTGTTTACAATATGGTTACAGAGTCTCAGCACGGATTAGTGTTACAATATTGTCGGTACGGTACGGTGCGGTGCGAGTATGGGCATGTGTGATGTTTTTAGTGTTTCATCTGTCAGCGGCGTAGGCGTGTGCGCACGGCTACGTAGCTTCTAGATGCCTCAGCTGCTATGGTTCCCGACCACTCTATGTGCGCACAGTGGTGGCTGGTACGTTAGGCGGCGGTTGTGTGTTTTTCGGTTGGCGTGGAGACGTGTGCTCACGATTACACACCCCTTATTTCTGGTGGGCCCCGTATTCCCTTTGTCCTGTGTGCGCACAGTGAGAAAGAGACTACGAGGCTTACGATGTAGTGTGAATGGCGGTGTCTCACCAAGACGTGTGCGCACGACTTGGTGCGACTCCTAGCCTCCTTGACTCGTAGTCTTCCTTACCCTGTATGCTCACAAAGGCAAGGTAAACTACGGTCCGGTATATTGCTATGTACGATCGGCGAGATCTAGAGACGGCTTCCACGTGCGCTCACGAGGAGGTAGTCTCTTTGTCTCCTAGGTTTCCTGGTTACTTCGTGTGCACATGGTAGTAATCAGGAGTACGAGCGGTCGCCGTAGGATTACCGTTACGTGTGCACACGAGATGGTAGGTCTACGGTTTGTTCTTGCTGGGTTCTTCTCTGCAGTGTCATGTGCGCACGGCTCTGCCCAGATTGAACGCTCGAGCTGAACTGTCTTCCTAGTACGGCGGCTGGTCTTATATAGCCAGCCGCAGTGCGTTAGTGTATACGGGGCTGTTGTCTATGTGTCGCTGTGTAAGTGTCTGTACGCGCGCGCTCGTTCCGCTTTGTGCGGACTCGCCTTTCCATTCGTACAGGTCCGCCTTTCTGTTTGTTTTGTTCGCCCCTGTGTCGGTGCGCGCGGGGCTGAGCTTCTATGTGTATTTGCACGAGACGGTTGTCTCGTTGCATATACATATAAATCTTGTGTTTATTTGGGTCCACTTTTCTTTTACCGATTTAGGTACCCTCGCATTTCAACTAAAATTATGCCCTTTCTTTTCCTTTGGGAATTATTACAATCACTCGAACATAAATCCAATAGCTGTGTGCACACATAGTTGAGTGAATCTAAAAAATCAAGCAAAATTTTACAGTCAATCAAAGACAAATTTAAGAAGAAAAGGAAACCCTATGAAATAGACGAATGTACACTAGATAATTCGAGATGTAGCAACAAATCTACGGAAACTGACGAAGAATCATTTGATTATTTGAACTATCTTAGCGACTTCAAAGAAAATTTTAAAATGTCCAATGGAAATGAGTCAGCCGAAGAAGGTGGATCAGGAGTGGTGGATCGCAACACAACGTTAATGGTGACAATGATGAACACTTTCGCCCTCATGAACTTCATAAGTGGCATACCAGCTTTCGATGGCCGTGGAAATTTAAGGAATTGTATTCAAGACTTGAGGAACGCCAGTGCACTAGTTGACAATGCAATTAAACCACAATTTCTACAAAATGTACTGCACAAGATCACAGGAACAGCCAAAAACAGCCTAAACAGCACCGAACTTAATAGTTTAGAGGATCTCATCCAACGCCTAAAACAGCGGTTTGGCCCAGGTAGAAATTACAGCTATTGCAACAATAAACTACAAGGCCTAAGAATAAGAGAAAAGAACACAGTACCTCTATGATGAAATTAATGTGTTACTATGCAGTGCAAAAAGCGTTTTGAAGGAGAAAAAAGGGAGAAATTTAAAAAAGACATGGTAATACCCTTACAAACTTTAGTAGTTAAGAGATTTAAAAAATACTACCAGGCAATTTAGGTGAAAGAGTAGACTAGAGCAAACCCGTGACACTAACGGAAGCTTATGAAGAAACGGTAAGGTTAGAAGCAAGAATGGAAGCCAAGATAATACCAGATTCAAGACTATATATAGGAAGAAGGAATGATTATCAAAACCAAGAGTACAGAGATGAACCACGAGGTCGATATGAGTATCACAATTACAATAGGAGACAAGATAGACATACAGATCAGAATCAAGAAGGAACTAACAAGGGATAACTATCAACAATACAACTACAAATGAAATGGTAATCAACAATAACAACTTCTGGACTAATAAACTTTCGAATACTTCCTTAGGATATGTTTATATATATAGAGGCTCCGTCAGTTTAGATGGTCAGAGAAGATGTGAGCACTCTCGCACCAGTAGCTCGCGCGGCAGAGTGGGGGCTCACTGAGATAAGCTTAGCAAAGCACTGCTCCGTCGCGTATGGGGGCGCTACTTTCAACACTTCCACCCCACACATACACGACATTATGCGGCCTCTACTCATTCTTTCCTGTAACATAACAGATTATTATAAAAATTTAAATCAATCAATTTGTAATACTTTCGACGTTCATTATTGAATTTGTTAAACAAGCATGCAAGTTAAAAGCCAAGGATTTAGTAAATACGTCCGCAATTTGATCTTCGATTTTATCCAAAGTACTTTCACAAAGCCCCTGTCAATACAGTCTCTGACACAGTATTCTTTCACATCCGGCATATGTCTTAATTTATTGCTTCTGTTAACCTTCGAGCTTGATTCAGACTTGTTGCCGCACCACAGTTTCATAGGAAAGAAATTATCAGTCAATATTACCTTCAAAGTGTTGTTCAGAGACTGATGTTCAGAAAACATCAGTTCCTGGCAAGCATCACTCGTCGAAACGAACACAGTCTGACAAGTTGACAATACCACATAATTTTGCTTGCGCGTTCGTTATGTAATTGAATCGTCATATAGTCTAATGACAAAACCACAAGTCGTTCGAGACATCTTGCAGTCGGCGAAACTTGCATCAGATATTCCCAAATAATTTAATCCTAGTATTCGAGCTCCTTTCAAATAACAGAATACTCGTTTAATTATGTTCCATTCATTTTCTTTACATTTACCGTATAGCAAATATCCGGTAGACTGGCATTTGCTAAATATAGCGACGTTCCTACAGCTTCTCTGTATGAAATATTTCCAATATTACTTCTTTCGATAAATTTGTTCAAATGTTCATTTTCATCTCTATATTTTCGTTCACGATTTGCTACCTGATTTGTAATCATTGGCATTCGCTTTAGATGCGATTCATCAAAACCACACTTTCGAAGTATGCGATCAATGTATTCAAAGTTAGTTTCAATTCTTTCGGTTTTCGATTTCGTGTTATTTCCAGACCTAAAAAGATTTTCGGTTCTCCTAAGTTAGTCATCTTAAATTCTTTTATCAGCTTTCGTTTGATCTCGTTGAGTTTTCCTACGTCGTTACTTGATAACATTATGGTATCCCCGTATAGAACATACAAAATTTATCGTCCTGTCACCATGTAAATAAGCATGGTTCGTTTTCGTGGGACTGTAGACCAATTTTCAAAGCAGCTTCCGTAAATCTTTCGTTCCATTGCTTTGGACTTGCTTTCAGACCGTACAACGCTCCTTCTAACTTGCAGACTTTATTCAATCTTGTTTCATTCGAACATTGAACTCCTTCTGGAATTTTTATATATATATATATATATGTCTTCATTTAGTATACCATTCAGAAAAGCAGTTTTCCCGTCCGTTTGACATACTTCGAGATTATATTTATTTATGATTGCGAGAACTGCTCGGATTAAGGGTAATCAAAAAACAGGTGCATAGTTTTCTTACAAATCATAAACATTCTTATCCTTAAATCATGTAATTACAAGCCGATCCTCGAACTCTTCACGATTGTTACTTTCTACATACGTCAATACCCAACGTGAGTAGATAATGATTGGCATTCGTTTTTTGTCTTTCGCTTTTGGTCTGTCCACCAGACTCCAAACATTGTTTTTATACATTGAATTTAATTCCTCGTTGATTGCTTCTATCCATGTTTTTGTCTTTCGTAGCTAAGGCTTTAGCATAGGATGCAGAATTACCATTAATGCTTGCAATCAAAGCTTGATTTTGTTCATCTGTTGAAGATTGTTCCTTTTGAACAATCAACTTTTTCGGTCGTCCCCTTTTGCGTTTTCCAACTCAAAAGGGGTGGAAATCTCCGTTCCTTCATTCAAAGTTTGATGCATCTTATCTTCATTCAATTGACTTTCGGGCTCAAATTCATTGAACCAATTACTAGCATTAATTTCTATATTGACATTAGCCCAGTTATTTATTTCATCTTTCTTGTATTTGTCTCTAACGTCGCGACTTTCGTATAACTTTCCATTTTCCGGTTTCAGCAATAAATAACCAGTATCTTTGTATCCAACTAGAATCGTTCTAAAACATAGCGATCGAAATTTCGGACCTACCTTTCGCTATACTTTTATATGTGCTAGACAGCCAAATCGTTTGATCTGCGTCAGATCAACTTTGATCTGCGGATTGAACTTTTCCAACGGAGAATTTATATCGTTCGATACATGTAGCGTCCGATTATACGCATAGATTGCCGCACTCAGAGCTAAATCCCACATGTTTTCAGGTAGCTTTGAGTCACACATTAGCGTTCGAATCTTACGTTGTATCGTTTGATTCAATCTTTCCGACGTACCGTTGTGTTAAGGAGTATCCGGACAAGCCAACTGATGTTCGACTCCTAGTTTCTTCAAAACTTCGACCGTATAACCTCCGGTATTCTCAGTGCCTTAGTCTGTTCTCAGGTAGCATACCTTTGCGTCACTTCCTAAGAGGTTGCCAGCACTCTTTACAAAAGATTCGAAACAATAACCTGTTTCGTCTTTCGTTTTCATGGCATAAGCCCTGTCGAGTCTAGAACTATCATCAATAAATACAGATATGTATTTATACCCTTTAGGATGAGAGGACGGACTTATCTTTCCCATAATATCCGAATGAATTATCTGTAAAGGTTGTTTCACTCTAGTGCGTGACTTTCGAAAGGGTAGTCTATTTAAGGGGACAAACAACCTTTAAAATCTGAAACAAAAAATTCAATATTAGATTTTAATTTTAAAATATAATTGAAAAAGAGTCTTTGTCTATAAAAGTACATACAATAAACATCAAATATCTAAATTTTTATTATATTTCAACTTGAAATGCCTCCCTGGCAAAGCAATGTCCGTAAGATTCAAAGTGTACGCATGGTTGGATTGGGCTAAAATTTTATGGAGATACTCTTTATACTTGTACTTTCAGTATGAGCGGAGGTATTTTTATTTGAGCTAGTAGAAGTATATTTTTGTTTAAATAATTGCAATATTAAAACCTATTTTGCAATAATTTTATCACTTTTATTGGTGTTGAATCAATTCTACTCGTTCAATTCAAAATCCCTCCGCTCATACTGAAAGTACTCCTCTAACAAGTATCTCCACAAAATTTGAGACAGAAAAACAATATTATGAGATATTTAACAATTAAGATTTCAATTATATTATCTATAATTAATACTTATCTAATATGTTCAGGATCTTATCTACTCTTTCTAATGCATTAGATAAGCGTATCCTCCAGTTGGCACCAATATTCCACGGTTGGCTTGGGTTGAACCGCTCTTTTAAAAAACCAGACTCACTATATGTCACTATACCGTTGCACTTATTGCATGCTAAAATGTCCTGAAGTGCAGGGAATAGAATATTGATGTCAATAATTCTATCTCTTGTATCACTAGTAGAGTCTTTGACCACTGTTGGACTTTTAAGTTTTTTTGCACTGGCAGGGGGTCTTGGTCTTTTTGATTGATTTTCATTCTTCGTCAAAAATTCTCTTGGCCTCTTCTTAGGTCTCCCTCGAGAATACTTACTGTCAGGATGAGTACTTTGAATTCTTCCCTTCTTATCCCTCGAAGACATTTTGCACAAATGTTGCTGCACTACACACACACACACACACACAAACACATATTGTCAAGAAAAAAAAATACACAAATGAATTTTAAAAACGGATTTGTTTAAAATTGCTACCTTTTAAACAAACAAATATCGTATAATTTAAAATTTTTTTTAGTAATATCAGTATGTAAATATCAGCTGTGTTTATATACCAATAATCAGCATGTAAATATCAGCTGTGTTTATCTACACATACCAATAAGCTGTGTGAACATAGTCGAATTTGAGCTACGTGAAGGTAGTTCGAAAACTCTTTCGATCTCACCTGCAACCGAGTTCCAATATCCGCCGATAAAGTGGTGGCGCGTCGAGCGTCAACTTTCGAATCAATTCCTATTCCATTCAAACGTATTATGACCGTCATAACAGATTTACATAATATTGTCAGTATTTGAACATTCATAATATGTTTTAAAATCGAATAAAATTATATATAAATAACTGTGTTATATATAAACAATAGCATATATCTATGTAATGGTAAAAATGGCTACTTTTTATATTATTAAACCAAATTTATTTCACATTTAGTCTTAAAAAAGAAAAAATATAACAGAAATATAAAATAGAAAAAACTAAATTTTATTGAAATTCAGTAAAAAGGTGGTATACAAATTTTGCTTAAAACTTTATCAACAAATTTTTTTTTGAAAAATTTGACTTCAGAATCGTATTTTACGGAAAATTTCCTATAAAAATAAGAAATAAAAAAAAATTTGATTTTTTGAAGATTCAAAGGTGGTTTGTCCCCTTAATATTGAAATTAAACAAATTTCACACTTTCTAATGCTTTCGTCGAACTTGCATTCTCTCAAATCTTTAATTTCGGGATGATTAGTCTGTAATTTCTTGAGATATTCAAGCGACGCGTTACCTGTTCGTGTGTACCATAGCATAGCTTTGTTACTAATTTGTCTCTTAGCACTTTTGAATTCTACGTTGCAGTCTGGATCTTCCTCAATTGAAGATTGATCAATTAGCACTATATTTCTATCTCTTACTGTGACATCAAAATCCGAGCAGTTTGAATTAACAATTTCTTTTTCTTTTTCTCTTTCAAATTCATTCTTTCTTTCGTTTTCGGTTTCATTTTCCCTTATAACTAATTCTTCCGTTTCCTCATTCATACTTTCAATTTCTTCACTACTTCTCCTTTTCCTTGCTATGCTTCGCGTTACTACGTATGCTCTAACATCATTGGATTACATTTAGAATATCCTGAGTTTTTTACTTCGAACTCTATTATCCAAAAAGGTCTTTCATATATAGCAGTCAATAAAAATTCGTTCTATTTCGAGTCATAAATGTCAATACGTTTATTGTCTAAATAAACACTCAAGCCGTGATCAACAAATTTTCGTAATGAAATCAGATTTTTGAATAAATTTTCAGCCCATATAACATTATCTAAATTTAACAGTTTCTTTTTGTTCGTTCTACATACAATATCGCCGACTCCCTCCGTTTTCAACATCACTTCTTTCGAATTATTCGCGCATTTGATTTCATTTGTTCTTCCGTCAAAGGTTTTAAAAATAATGCGTGAATTTGTAAGGTGCTCAGTTGCACCAGAGTCAGCTAAATTTTGCTAATATTTTTCCTGTCTCACATGTAACGTTCGTTCTTCCTATATTGCAAACTGACTAGATTTCATTGTCTGCATTTATGTCAAAGTACAAACCATTGATGTTTAAGGCACTTTTGTCTTGCTGTTGATCTTTGTCTTGTTTATTATTGCCGTTTTGTAGCTTTCCTCGCCGATAATTTCGATTTTGATTTCCCCTTCTTCTTTTATTGTTGAATCGACCTCTTTTAGCATTCGAACGTTCTGATTTTCATTCGGACGTTCTGTATCACCGCGATAATTATTACCGCATCTACCCCTTCTATTGCCTCGGCTACCTCGATTATTATAATTTTTATTTTTATACCTTTTCTCTTTCGGCTTCGACATCCGAAGTGGATATTGTACAGCTCTATGCATCACGCATTCGTAGCACATCTTAGGATTCGTGCCCTGCCTTGGACAATCGCATCCCAAATGTCCATACTGGTCATAGTTGAAGCATTTGGTAGCTGTTTTCATCGCATTTCCAGATGCTTGCGTAGTTCCAGTCTCGCTTTCGTTCCGTATTACGTTATTTTTAAGACTTTCGTAAGATAAGGGTTTGTTTTGTTGGTGCATATTTAAGAAATTCAGATTTTTAATATCCGGTAAGGCTTTCGAAATAGCATTATAAAACGAATCTCTGATTTCGTCATTGGTCAAGAATTTTACGTCCGGCCAACCGTTATACATTGTAACTATGTCTTCGAATCGATTTCAGAAGGCAGAGGCCCTTTCTTTACTCGGATTCTATTTAATGCTATACAATTGTTCCCGTAATTTCATGGTAGTTGAATTTGCTTCGTTTAATTTTAAAGGTTTAAGCTTTTCCGATATTTCTTTCGGTTCCTGAATATCACAAACTTTCGAATAATAATGCATTTATAAGTATCCTATTAATCTTTCGCGAACATTATATTTTAACTATTTTAAAACACTCCCGTCCACATTCGAACCTTAGTTCTCTTTTTCGTCTATAACGTGCAACAAATTAAGAGAGCGCAATTCCGATTTAAAGAAGTCCAGAAATTCTTCACGAGAACATTGAAGTAGATCATTCATCTCGTTTAACTTACGTTTCATTTCGGCTTCCGCTTTTCTTTCCATTTCTTTCAATCTGCTTTCGAAACTGTTCGCCACAACTTTCATTCTATCCTCAATTTCTGTGGAATTTAAGAAATCATTAGTTTCATTTTTCCAACTGGGCTCATTGTCGTTCCAAGAATCATTCATAAAGTCTTTATTTATTATAATTTCTGGAGGTTTTATAGTCGCGATATTAGTGATTTTTGGGGTACCTTTCATTAAATCTTTCATTTCTTTCGAGTCTTTACACTTCTTTCAATAATACATCCACTTTCGGGCTTTTGAAATCAAAGAATTCTGTCCTTTCTTCTTCCTGATCTTTTTCCAAAGTGCAGTACGCAAGAAACATTTCTTCTCCCTCAGCATGAATTTCGGCCAATTCCCATTCCAGCAGTTTCAACTCCTTTTCTTCAACCTCGGATTTATCTGCAATTTATTGTACAATTTTTAAAGCTTATATTTAGAAAGTATTGGACGCACCAAAGTAGATTTATGCATTTTTTATTATTGCTGCAGATAAATAGACTCTATATTTATGAGTCAAAACATTGCATTATAAAATAAAAAAAAATCGTTCTATAGCAGCTAATGTTTTTATTCTCATGACCGAACACAAGCCAATCAAATAAAAACGAACAACTACTATGACATCCGAACACAAGATTACCACAATATTTACTTAGACTCATATAGCTTATTGCTCTCTGAACCGAACCCAAGTTAATCGAGTAACAGGCTGAACGTAGTTCCTGTAGCTTTTGATTTTTGCCATTTGCACCAACTCTTTGACTCTGTTGGGCAAAAATCATGTTGTGGCTTCTCATCAGTTGATTAGATGTGGAAGAAAGTTGCCCAGATTTCTCTATACATTTCTTCAACGGAATCTGGATACTTTCTTATGGCCTTACCATAATAAGCGGAGGGCTTGTCAAATACTTGAGCTGTTAATCTGCTTCTGCCTCCGATTGCTTTTCCATCAGCAAGCTTCTTTCCAGAGAGAGATTTCTTGAGGTTTCTCAGACGCGTACCCATCCTCTTCTGCACATGAGCAATACACTCTCTCTTCTCAAGCACAAATTGATCCCCATATGGCTTTTTATCACTCACTGATTTAAAAACTTTTGAGTTACCATCGCCAGGCATTACCTTGGTGGTTGGTTGTGCAAAATGCTTCAAGCTCTTCGTACCACTCCAGATATTCTTGCGATTCCTTCTTACCTTTGATATAAGCGGGCCTGATGGGAGGAGGAAAAGGTACTCGATGGCCCGGAAAGGTCGGCTGAGGGCCGGTTGGACCCGCTTGATCCTTCCTGCTCCTTAGCAGGGAAAGGGGTAAGCGAAGCGAAGTGATCCCTTCGTGTTGGTTCGGTGAACAGAGGAGCGCCTCGTCGGCTGCAGCTGTGCTCGTTTCTAGTTGGGCAGTGAGTGCCCGCTGAGGCGCCCTGGGTGCAGTCGCTGCTGGACTGAATCCCTCGTCGGTGCTTCCAGTTGCCTAGAGAGCGGAGACGGTTCGGACCTCTCTAGGTCGGCTCTGGGGGAGAGCCTGGATGAGGGAGGGCCACCTAACCCGGTGAGAACTCACCACAGCTAATGTGGCAAAGGGAAAAGAGAGGCTTATCTTTCTTTCTATTACGGGCCAGCCCCAATGAAGGAACCAGCCACACAAAAATGACTAAAGGACGCGGAGCGCCTTAGTCGTCGAGCGTCAGGTCGACTTGCTCGTCAGCCGCTGGCTTTAGAGCCGTCAGGAGGAGGGGACGTACCACAGGAGCGATGCGAATCAGCTTAGATTTACCTCGTGGCGGAGGAGCGGTGGACTTTCGCTTGAGCGGAGGAGTGGGCTTCACCGTTCTCTTAGCTCCGATCTTCCGCGAGATGATCTCGAGCCGGGGGGTGGATGGCTTCAGGAGGTCCCGGAGATCCGGCGAGGGCTGGCGGCTCGGGAGGTCGATCAACTGCAGGTGCTCTGGCCACTCTGCACAGAGTGCTTCGTCATCCAGCGGAGGCGAGCCTGTGGATTTGGTGAGAGCGGGCGATGGAGTTTTCAGGTCGTCGGTCTGGCTGCTGTTATCCTGGTGAGGGCGCTCAGTCTGAGTGGCAGCGTTGGCTGGGCTGGCTCGGCGTTTCAGGCGCTCCAGGATGGTGATCCGCCGGTTGGCTACGGCCAGGTAGCCGTGGATCAGCTCCAGTTCGGCTCGGTAAGCCGCTCTCTCGCACTCTTTCATGGACGTGGGAGTGGAGGAGAGGGAGGTGAAAAAGGTATAATAATTACGGCGGTAATTATTTTAACACAAAAAGAACGGTTTATTCCTCAATTGACTGAATACTCGCACTTGCCTAGGCTCGGCTTTCTTTGGTCTATGAGGACCGTTGGGGGAGATGCTTGGGCCGTCTCGTCCGTCCTCTTTATATACCCCGCGCTGTGCTGCTTTGCTAGCGGGCAGCCCGCCGGAGGAGCGTAGCCGCCTAGCGTCGGCGCGCGGTACTAGCGGCGCGGTGTTCGGGGCTAGAGAGGGTGCCGGCGCGTGACGGATTGCGCGCGTTAAAGGCACTTGTCGCGAGAGAGCCTGTGGGTGGGTTATTACACCTTCCCACTTAGAACACTGTATGCAATAACTATTTTTTATTGCAACATCTAAAACCTTGCCAGTCCTATTTTCTATGAGGCTAGCATTTCCTTGTAGCGATGAAAAACCTTTCTTCCTCCACGATCCATCACCAGAAACGTCCAGTCCAGCACTGTTTGGTAGTGTAGCATTCTGCAACCTCCTTGCAAACTTCGCTCAATTGCATGTTGATTTCGTCAAAAGCAGATTGAGCAACTGGTTTTTGAAAGTCCATAATACCAGCAAAAGTTGAAAGGCTAGCGTGTCCATGGCCAAGTGCACGAGCAGCAAGAACAGATCTTTGGTTTACTGCCCATGCATTCCCTCTTGATCGAATATCAACTTTGAACCCGAAGCCTTGTACACCATACAATATTGATGACAATAATTCTATTCCTTGTGTCACTAATAGAGTCTTTGACCGCTGTTGCACTTTTAAGTTTTTTTGCACTGGTAGAGGGTCTTAGTCTTTTTGACTGATTTTCCTTCTTTATCAAAAATTCTCTTGGCCTCTTCTTAGGTCTGCCTCGATAATACTTACTGTTAGGATGTGTACTTTGAAGTCTTCTCTTCTTATCTCTCGAAGACATTTTGTACAAAATTTTGCTGCACTACACACATACACACACAAATTATCAAGAAAAAAAAAGAAAACACACCAATGAATTTTAAAAACGAATTTGTTTAAAATTGTCACTTTTAAAACAAACAATTATCGTATAATTTAAAATTTTTGTTAGCTATATCAGCATGTAAATATCAGCTGTGTTTATCAAAACGTACCAATAAGCATAGTCGAATTTGAGCTACGTGAAGGTAGTTCGAAAACTCGTTCGATCTCACCTGCATGCAAGTTCCAATATCCGCCGATAAAGTGGTGGCGCGTCGAGCGTCAACTTTCGAATCAATTCCTATTCCATTCAATTATGACCGTCATAACAGGTTTACATAATATTGTCAGTATTTGAACATTCATAATATGTTTTAAAATCGAGTAAAATTATATATAAATAACTGTGTTATATATCAGTATAAACAATAACATATATCTATGTAATGGTAAAAATGGCTACTTTTTATATTATTTAACCAAATTTATTTCACATCTGGTCTTAAAAAAGAAAAAATATAACAGAAATACAAAATAGAAAAAAACTAAATTTTGTTGAAATTCAGTAAAAAGGTGGTATACAAATTTTGCTTAAAACTTTAACAAAAAATTTTTTTTTCTTTAATTTGAGTTCAGAATTGTATTTTACGGAAAATTTCCTATAAAAATAAGAAATAAAAAAAATCGATTTTTTAAAGATTCAAAGGTGTTTTGTCCCCTTAAATCGATTTCCGTAGCCGTCGCTCGTTCTTGACGATGAACTGCAGCGAGGTCCAGACGGCTTGATGATTTTTTTTTGTTATCTCGGGTTTACCTCCCGAGCCTCGGCGACCACTGTATTTTTCGTTGGTCCTTGTACGAAGTCGTGATGAAAAATAAAAAATGGAGCGAGAAGAAAAGAAAATTCCTTGCCAAACAACTTCTTCCTTCTCCCTAGTCTGCACTAGAGTCCCTCTGGGGATGCCAAATGTCACGGATGATGGGAGAATGATGGGTCCTGCTCTAGGAGCTCTGCTCTCATCCGCAGTCGCCGGTGATCTGCTCGCTCTGCCGTCGATGCGATTCCTCGACAGCGAGCGATCGCGCGTGTAGAAGTGCATACGCTGAACTTCTGCAGCGTGCGAACCTCAGGCAGCGGCCTTCCCTGCTGACGACGCTTTCAAAGCGTCGCCAGCAGCAGCCATTAGAGATGCCACCGGAGAGCTTACGACTTATCCGCGACACTAGCTTCTTTTTCTAACATCCCGCGCAACATCGCACAAACTGTCGCACGTCTGCTTGCATAATTCGCCAGTAATACTCGCCCGCTACTTTATTATATGTTTTGCTTGTTTCTTTATGACCGCTAATCGACTACTCGTGGTATTCCTTAATGAGTCTATATTTGTCCTCGACCTTTCATACAGGTAAACTATTTTTTAATCAAACGGTGGATAGGGCCTTTCCATTAAAAATCTTGTTGCATTGCTTGATGACGCGTTCCCAATCTCAGAGAGTTATTAATTCTAAGTCTTTGATAAATCGGAATGTTGTTATTCCGTTTTTTCAACCAATAATTGTAGCGTTATACACGTTGTTATATTCGGTCTTACAATTAGAGGTTTGCCGTGGATGTGTCTTTTTCGAACATGTACATGTCGCTGGGTCAGCTTACTGTTATTTCCTTTATTGTGCGATTAGCCTCTAGTAGCTGTTATTCATGTATTTATCGTGAAGAAGACCTAATTTGGCCCACTTAATTTACTGTTTGGTAAGTAAAGTTATAATTATAATAGTGACTCCAAACTTTAATGTTGATTTTTATTAATATTGATTTTTCTTGATTTCAGCTCACTGGCCGTAGGATTCCAGAAGAACGAACGGATGAAATGAGCTGAAATTTTTTTTACAAGTTCTATACACCTGTTATTCTCATATGAATGTTGTGATTTTAATTTGAATGTGTAGAAGTTATCTCATAAAATAATTCGTAGTAAAATTTTCGACAAATAATAAAAAGTACAGTATTTTGGTTGTAAAACAACTTCTACGCATTCAATTCAAAATCATGTCATTCATATAAGAATAACAGGTGTATAAAGCTTACAAAAAATTTGCGCCAATTTCATCCATCGGTTCATTTGGAATCTTACGGACAGTGCCAAAATACTTTGATGGGTATACGTACATTCACCACTATCAAGTAGGTGAATATGAAGCCTATGAGGGCTCAAATTGTAGGTAATTTGACCTACTATTATTATAGAAAATATCTCTTCATAAAATTTAATTTATATATTAATTTTACTTTTTTTTTATTTTTCAGGTCATAGGACTGTTTTGTCCCCTTAAATAGCGGGCCATTACTTCTCGTATACGTGGGTTTCGTTAAAAGCTTCGTGGTGGCTCGTTGTCTTCTAACACTGTATCTGTTTCTTCATCTGTTTCCTCCCGTGCTATGATGTATGGATGAAAGTGGTCGCCTGCGAGTTGTAGATATATAAATTCTTTCCTTTCATTTATATTTGAAAAGTGCGCTTCCATTGTATTCAAATATTTTCGAGGAGATGTATATGTAATCTGCTTCCCCGTATTGTACTTCTGATAATAAAATTCGATACGCCTCCTCTGGGTTGTCGCAAGTTTCTAGATGTGGGTTGCATAGAAGTTGGTATCTCAATTGGCTCGCTTTTATTTGTAGGTTAAAAACTCTTATTACTGAATGAAATAAGCAGTTCCCTGGTGAATCCGTCCCCTGTAGACTTGCAAAAGCTAAGTGCATGAGGGACTGGAAGGTCGAGGGAGCGCTCTTAAGGCCCATGCCTAGTAGTTGGTAGTAGTAACGGCCGAAAGGAACCGTGAAGGCCGATTTGTGCGCATCCGCTGAGTCTATTGGTATTTTGTAGATCCCGTCCTCAAGTCTAGAGCTATGATGTATCTGGCTGAAGCAACACTGTCGATTGTATCCGCGGTATTGGAAATTGGGTAGCAATTTCCCACTGTTACTTCGTTTAGTTTTCCGGCTAATCCGTTCGTTTGATTACGTAGTCCTTAATCAATTGTTTTATTTGGCACGCTAATTCCTCCCTTTCTTCTTGACTCGGTTTGTATACTTTGGTGTGGATGGGGATATCCGTAGTAGTAGGTATCTTATGAGACGCCGGTGTTATCGCCTTGAGTTTCTCGCCAGGATACTCGAAAACATGGGGTCTTTCCCGAATGATCTCTTTAATGTGATCAATTTCCTCCTCCGTTAGGTCCTTTAATGATCAGGTAAAAATTTTCTGAGCCCTGTCCTTGTTTTCGTTTGAAAATATTGTGCATATGTTGACTGTCTCGGTAAAAGGTATTATGGTTTGATTAAATTCTATACATCTGTCTGCTGCATTAACCTTTCCACCATATTTTGTAAATACGTCTCATCCTAAAAAACCATCTGTATCTATCGCAAATTCGTCAGGAACTACGTGTTCATCGTACATAAGTCCTCCAAAGCTCATCTTCGTTTTTCCTAAACTTTGGCATTTTCCTGCCGTAACTTCATTAATTGCTATAATATATGGTTTATCAATTGACGTCCTTTTCGTGACGTTAGTTGCCTTGATTAAGTTCTTTCTTCTAACTTTTCCTCTAACTGTCCTGCTGCCGCAAGTCTTATTATATACTTTTTATTCTTGTTCTTCTCTTGCATGTTGCCTCCGCTTTCTAGTACTTTTTGCTCTTTTAGTTTATTGAATTGCGCCGTTATCTCCTTTATTCGTTTCTTTTCATTTTCTTGTTTCTCCTACTTTTTATTGTGTTCCCTCTGCTTTTTCTCTCGTTTTTCTGTCAGTTCTGAATTTTGTTGATTGCTATTTATCGGTTGCCCTATACTCGCGACTGATACCGAGCATCCTGGTAATTTAAAGAATTGCTTGTTTGGTTTGTATAATTGTCGTTATCTTGTCGACGATTATTATTATTATTTCTTAAATCATAATAATAATTATTATAATTATTATTATATCTGCCATCATCGCGATCATTACCCCGATTGTCAAATCCCTGGTCATTATGTCAGTTATAATAACCCCTTTTGTTATTTTCATTTCTTATAATTCATATAATCCCTACTGCCACGCTCGCCGGAATATCTGCGGATGTTGATTTGTCTATAGGCGCCGCCTTGCTTTCTGGTGTTATCTTACTGGGAGTTATTCTGCGTCGCATTAGTTGTCTGCGTAGCGGTGCGGTGCTCTAGGTATCCCGATTTACAGCAGTAATTGCGGACGTTCATGCCCCCGGTGTATCTAACGGTTTTAAGAACGATTTGTGCCGTCTGCGAGTTAGCTTGTATTTTTGATTCAGAAGGTGTGAGGCCCACTACGGGATTTTTGTATTATCTGCAGGACGTGCGTTCGGTTTTGGACCATATGTTCGAACGCGACTACCTCCGTGATGACTTCTCGTAAGAAACCCGAATTTTCGGAACATACTTGGTGTTGCAATTCCATGTTCATACCGAACAAGAATTGTTCTTGTTTTATATTTATTGATCCTTTTTATGCGAGCCTTTCTTAGTCGCGCATCTCGCGGTTCGAGTTGTAGATGTATTTATTCTACATCTACAACTATTTTGCATACAACAATCTATTTTGCAGTGTTTAAACACGTAGTCCGTAGTCCCCTACGATTTCACCACCGTATTGGCGAATCACCTTCGGATGAGCTAAAACCTTATCTTATTAGTTAAAGCACCCAGCGCTCGGCTGACAACCCGAACTCGTGAATCATATCGCGAGAAGCACGACAAAATAGTGCAAGCATGTGTGAATTTCCGTCGTAAGATGGAATTGTATTCGATGATAAGCATAATAACACTCGTATAATCTACGTTTATCGCGCTGTTATAAATGCACCCGTATATTTGCCAACAAAAAACCACACCTAGCAGAAAATGTTACGTGTGTGGGTCGATAGTTTTGTTCTCGGTGAGGTGTTAAGCTCACGGTTGGTGCTAAAATATTCGGGCGAAGAATAAAGACAATAGATGATCGCTGAATGCTTGATTTATTACTCGTAGTTGACAGTAAACGAATAATTATGGAGAGAGAAACGCGTGTTTAAGTAGACTCGACGTAATCACATTCCTAGCCTCACGATCCTAATCTATGTCGTCTCGGAGTCTAAACGACCTGCCTCGATAAGCGGCCGAGCCCCTACTGGCATCTTCTTTTATACTTACGCTCGGTGGCTCTTATTGTTAGTTGCATGATTGTCCGGAATCCTGGGTGTGGTGCCGCGCTGAGTCGGGAGAATCGGGCTTCGGGGTGAGTCCGCGGTTTTGCGGGCGCGTATTTGGCAACTCATGGTCAATTGCACTTTAACTAGTTACGCTATAGATGTGTAACTCATCACGCGTCACAGTATTTTATTTTGATTTTTATTATTTTGTAGACTTTATTAGATGAATAAAATTAAAAAATAAAGTGCAAGTTTGAATAAGTGATAATACAGACTTGACAGCTGTACTTACGCATATAAGTAAAAGATGACTAAACTTATGTTGAATACACTTGATCGCTGTATAAAAAAATCATGACCGGACATTGTGAAGCCAAGATAGACGTTATGTGATTGGCTTATGTAGTGCGCATGCGTCTAAAACAGGAAGGACGTCTCCCAAGATGATTCAATCAAAATACTTAGTTCAGTAGACGCTAAAGGAGAAAATCAGTTTCTCTCTAAACCAGTTTTAATGCTACTTTACAATAGGCTTATGTCCAACCTCGTACCTTTAGACCAAAGAAAAATGCAGCTATTCAATTATATTCAAAATTATATACCGATTACGATGAGTTTTCGTCCATGGTAGTTGTACGAGCATCCAGTACTTCCAACAACTATGCACATATATGGACTGGGAAAATATAAAATTTCTCTGAAAAAAAAACCGTTTTATCATTCTCGTAAAACTTGTCATCAACTGTCACCCATATAAGGGAACCTTAATCTTGATATTTCAAACAATCACTTCGATATACTCTACGCTATGTATGCTAATTCACAGAATGTGTATTACTCTGATTGAAATCTAATTGATCCCCTTTTAAGTAAATAAGAAATACGTGTTCCACTCATAGTTATCGACTGTTCTAAAAAAACGAGTTACTCAAACAGGTGTACGAAGCAGCTGTAGACGTACGTTTCGAATTTAAATTATTTTATTGCCTTATTTTATATGATTGCATTCTCAAGTATACTCCTATATCACTAAAGATAGGTCTCAAATTACGATGAGTTTTCGTCCATGGTAGTTGTACGAGCATCCAGTACTTCCAACAACTATGCACATATATGGACTGGGAAAATATAAAATTTCTCTGAAAAAAAAACCGTTTTATCATTCTCGTAAAACTTGTCATCAACTGTCACCCATATAAGGGAACCTTAATCTTGATATTTCAAACAATCACTTCGATATACTCTACGCTATGTATGCTAATTCACAGAATGTGTATTACTCTGATTGAAATCTAATTGATCCCCTTTTAAGTAAATAAGAAATACGTGTTCCACTCATAGTTATCGACTGTTCTAAAAAAACGAGTTACTCAAACAGGTGTACGAAGCAGCTGTAGACGTACGTTTCGAATTTAAATTATTTTATTGCCTTATTTTATATGATTGCATTCTCAAGTATACTCCTATATCACTAAAGATAGGTCTCAAAAATGAAATCGAAATAGTTCTTCGTCCACACCCCTCAAGGAGGATAAAAGCGCTAGAAAAGTACGAGATCATAAACAATGTAATACGTATCGTGGAAGTATTTTGCTTATACTAATGAAAATGTGGACAACGGAAAAAATTGTTTCGATAAATTTTCTATTAACGCAAATTTTACTCCAAGATATCAAGGTTATAAGAGATTCTGATAATTATAATATATAAATGTTTTAATTTGTTGAACCAACTAAAATAAAAATGAATATTTTTATTCATTTATTTATCAATTCCAACCTTTATACTATATTCATCCTCTCCATCAATATAACAGATCCATCACAATGGTAAACAAAAATTGTAGCTCGCGCTGTATTTATAAAATCCGAACCTAAATTTTTTCATCAGCAAGTAGCGTCGATAACTGTAAGGCAGATGGGGAACATGGCCGGTAAGGTAGATGGGGGTATGGTTGTTAGATATAGCCTACCTAATGTGGAGGTGTTTGGCAGGACCATATGTAGGTGGCACTACATTGGGCTTCTGTCGGTATGATCTGCCGGTAAAATAGGGATCTACTTATACGAGTTATCATCGGTCGGTATTTGGTTGAGCGGAACCCGCGAGGCGCAATAATAAAGCAGCCCCTCCTGCTATTCCTTGTTTTTGAATTTCATTCTTTTCATTACATAAAGTGTCAAAAAATATTTTTATTCCCTCTATACCATTGTAATTTTTGAGTAAAAATTTAATTTTATGTTATTTTTTGGCATTTGCTTTTAATAATTTTGCTAACATTTTTGAATATATTATATTTTTTGACCCCTCGAGGTGAACAGAATCGTCTTATATTTACCTTATACAGTTACGAGTGCTAGATTCACCTTTTATAAAAATCAATTTATCATTGTTTTGATAGTTCAATCCCCTTAACGAATTGGTCGCGATATATTGTAAAATATTTATGTTACATCACTTTAATTAAATAAAAGTAATTAATTTATGTTTATTCGCAGATTAATAGAAGACAAATTAACTTCTTTGCAAAATGGACAGAAGGCAAAAAAATTGAAAATAGATTTTGATGACTTTAGAAATTATGAATTTGATAAAGAAATTGGAAAAAATATTAATTTAAAAGTTTATGAAGAAAAAGTTATGAAATTGTTACATCGCTGTTTTTCGCAGTTGGAAAATCCTCATGTAAATTTGGCTACGGAACTTTTTGATGTCATTGGAGAAACGATTGGAAGGAAATATGATTTTAGGTAAAAAAGATATAAACTTAATTTTTAGAAACGTAAGGTGGATATAAATATTTTTATATCATGTTTTACTGCAATATTATTATTTTTGAAACATGCATGATTCATGAATCTGAATTAATTGTCAAATGCATCATTTCAAATGTGCAGGAGGTAATGGCTATTACCTCCCTCATTTCAAGTTAGTTAAAAAATCGTTTGTTCATATTTACAAAACATTTTAAATGTTTAAAATTTTAAAACTTTTTGGAAATTTTGATTGAAAAATGACTTAAGAAGGCCTTATTTTTACTTTTTAATAGTTAATTTAATCTCAGACAACTATACGAACCAATTCGAAACTGGAGCGCCACCAAGTGGCAAAAATTGGAACTTGCATGCGTCTGAGATAAAGGACGATAATCGATAGACAAATTGAATTTTCAACTAAATTCATACAGCTTACTTTTAACTAAATTCTGACGGCTAATATATATATATATATATATATTTACATTGATATTACTGAAGTTTTTAATAACAAAAAAAATAATTTTTTTTAATTAATATCCAATTTAAATAATCCAAATAAGATTGCATAAAACACCCTTTTACTCATCTTATTTATTGGAATTTTTTGAGATAAACATTTTTATTGCAGCTTGTACACCTATTTGAATATTATGACCATAATCATAGTAACTTTAATGACTGATAAAAAATTCGCTATTGCTCTCTCTCTCTCTCTCTCTCTCTCTCTCTCTCTCTCTCTCTCTCTCTCTCTCTCTCTCTCTCTCTCTCTCTCTCTCTCTCTCTCTCTCTCTCTCTCTCTCTCTCTCTCTCTCTCTCTCTCTCTCTCTCTCTCTCTCTCTTCTCTCTCTCTCTCTCTCTCTCTCTCTCTCTCTCTCTCTCTCTCTCTCTCTCTCTCTCTCTCTCTGTCTCTCTCTCTCCTCTCTCTCTCTCTCTCTCTCTCTCTCTCAGAATAACTCTCTGTCAGAGAACACCGGAAAGCAAGGTGGTGGGTATAGGCGAAATTATGTACGCAGATATTCAGGCGAGCGCGACAGTAGGGATTGCCGGGGTAATAGCACTAATAGATACAACAATAGGGGCAAGATCGTAACTACAACAATAACCGCCGCTATGATAACCGACGTAACGACCGGGGATTTGACAACCGGTGCAACGATCGTGACTTCGATAATCGATATAATGGAGGTAGTAACTATGATTCAACAAATAATAATAATAATAATCGTCGACAAGACAACGAAAATTACAGAAACCAATCAAGCAATTCTTTAAACTACCATAATACTCGGTACCAGTCGGGGGTATCGGACAACCAATAAATAGCATTCAGCAAAAATAGGAACCGACAGAGAAAGGAGAGAGAACGTGAGAAGGGCAAGGCAATAAAAGGAAGGAGAAACAAGAAGATGGAACGAAACAAATAGAGGAGATAGCGGTACAATTCAACAAACTAAAGGAGCAAATGGTGCTAGAGAGGAGAGGCCATGTGCAGGAGGAGAACGAGAATAAAAAGCATACGATAAGGTTTCCGACAACAGGACGCAAGCCACCAATAATAGAACTCACGAGTGAAATATTAGAAGGTAGAAAGGCGAGATTCTATGCGGATAGCGGAGCGGACGTGACCCTAATTAAGGCAAGTAACGTCACAAAGTGGATGTCAATTGATAAACAATATATTATGGCGATTAAGGGGACAAACCACCTTTAAAATTTGAAACAAAAAATTCAACATTAGATTTTAAAATATAATTGAAAAAGAGTCTTTTCATGTAAAAGTACTTACAATAAACATTAAATATCTAAATTTTTAATGTATTTGAACTTGATATGCTTTCCTGGCAAAGTAGACTAGTTTGGATGACTTTTTTTACTGTCCGTAAGATTCAAAGTGTACGCATGGTTGGATTGGGCTTAAATTTTGTGGAGATACTCTTTATACGTGTACTTTCAGTATGAACGGAGCGATTTTTATTTGAGCTAGTAGAAGTATATTTTTGTTTAAATAACTGCAATATTACACCTATTTTGCAATAATTTTATCACTTATATTGATCTTAAATAAATTCTATTCGTTCAATTAAAAATCCCTCCGTTCATACTGAAAGTACTCCTCTAAGAAGTATCTCCACAAAATTTGAGGCCGATCCAACAACTGTGTTATAAATCATTATAAACAATGTCATATATCTATATAATAGTAAAAATGGCTTTTTTTATATTTTTTAACAAAATTTATTTCACATTTGGTCTTAAAAAAGAAAAAATATAACAGAAATATAAAATAGGAAAAAAACAAATTTTGCTTAAAACTTTAGCAAATAATTTTTTTTTGAAAAATTTGAGTTCAGAATCGTATTCTACGGAAAATTTCCTATAAAAATGAGGAATAAAAAAAATACAATTTTTTGAAGATTCAAAGGCGGTTTGTCCCCTTAATGGAGTTACGGCAGGAGAATGCCTAAGTTTACGTAAAACAGAGATGAGCTTAGAGGGAGTGCGACGTGCACGTAGTTCCTGACAAATTTCCCATAGACACAGATGGTACTCTGGGATGGGACGTATTTACAAAATATGATGGAAAGGTCAATGCCGCAGACAGATGTATAGAATTTGGTCAAACCATAATACCTTTTACTCAAGATGAACGATTTATTATACCCGCACGAACCAGACAAGTAATTTATGCAAGAGCCAGCGACAAATCGGAGGGAGTAGGGTTTGCCCTTCTACATAATTTAGGAGAAGCAATATAATTTGGAAATTTCATTGGCATGAATCAAAAAGGGAAAATTCATGTTTTATCAGTCAAACAACAGAGAAAGAAATAGAGATAAACGCCCCGGAGGTAACACTGTAATTATGCGAAGCAATATGGAAAGACGAAGAAAACATTAATTTAGGAAAATAGTAACCTAGCGAGACAATCAAAATATACACAATATTTTCAAACAAAAACAAGGAGAGGGCTCAGAAAATTTTTAGCTGATCATTAAAGGACCTAACGGAGGAGGAAATTGATCACATAAAGAGATAATTCTGGAAAGACCGCATGTTTTCGGGTTACCTGTCGAGAAACTCAAGGCCACAACACTGGTGTCTCGTAAGATATCTACTATTACGGATATCCCCGTCCACACTAAGGCATACAGACCGAGTCAGGAGGAGAGGGAGGAGTTAGCTGGCTAAATAAAACAATTGCTGAAAGACGACGTAATTAGACCAACGAATTCGCCGTATAGCTCTCCTATATACGTGATACCCAAGAAGCCCGCAGCGGATGAAACAAATAGATGGCGACTGGTAACAGATTTTAGGAAAATAAACGAAGTAATAGTGCGAAACAGCTACCCAATACCCAACACCGCGGATATAATCGACAACGTCGCTACAGCCAGATAGACTAGGCATGGGCCTCAAGGGCGCTGCCTCGACCTTCCAGTCCCTGATGGACTTGGCCGCTTGCGGGTCTACAGGGGACAGAGTTGTATATTTACCTTGACGATATCATTGTTGTTGCAAAAGATCTCGAGGAACACGAAAAGAAGTTTCGTCGCCTTATGAAACGATTAGATGATGTTAACTTGACAATTGAACCGCCGAAATGCCAATTCTTGCAAAAGCAGCACACTTCCTAGGATACATCGTCGGAGAAGGAAGAATTCAAGCGGACCCTAAAAAAATAAAGGCGGTAAACAAATTCCCAGTGCCGACTAATGCCAAGAAGATAAAGCAATTTCTAGGACTCTCGGGGTATTACAGGCGCTTCATTAAGGGTTTCGCAAAATCAACAGCTATCTTATCCAGACTACTAAGGAAGAATGAATCCTTTGTGTGGAGAGAGGAACACCAACAAACCTTCGACGCGCTACGAACAGTACTATGCAAGGAACCTATAATGAAGGCACTAGACCTAACGCAGCTCTTCCTTGTAATAACCGACGCATCAGATTACGCGATAGGAGCCATCTTGAGCCAGGGTCAACTAGGCAGCGACCAACCCTGCGCATATGCAGCACGAGTTCTTAAGGGGGCACACCACCTTTAAACTCGAAAAAATAATTATTTTTAATTTCGCACGGATAAGTTGGATTGATTTGAAATTTTTTATACATGCGTAACACAACTTTATCTTTCTTTGAGAATTTTTTATTATTTGGCCTATTTAGTCCTAATGTACCATAATGAAAAATCAAACACCAAAAAGCACTGTCCACACGATTCCAGGACAATGTACAGCCTGCAACGAGACATCATTCTCGTGCAGAATATGCACAAGCTGTCACACAAATAAAGCGAGCGAAAGGCAGACCCGCACGTTAACAACATGAGCACAAGCCGAGTGCTCATGGATAGCAACACATGCTCGAACAATGTAAACACAGCCGCGAACGAAACCGACGACAGGCGCAAACAAACTAACACACACCACCGAAAAGAGCACGGAAAGCATCACACAAATACACAAACAATACTCGACCCACTTACCACTAGAGGGCGTTGGCGCCAGCGACTGGGGCTATATAAGCCCAGCCGCGACAGCACGGCGGCAGTTCGATCAGAGCTCCCGATCCGAGCGTTGCCGTGAGCACATGACACCGCTAGGAGGGCACTAGAGGAACTGTCGATATCTGACCGTTTCGTGCGCACACGTAACGGCGCAGATACCGAAATTACCGCACTGTCATCTGAATTACCACTGTGCGCATACAGGGTAATTCAGACCCACCGAGTACCTGGAGGAGCGCTCTCGTGAGCACACGTAGCGCAACTACAGGCACTAAAGCGCCAATCACGATCACACCGTTTCCACCGTTCCTGTTACCACAGTGCGCACACAGGGTAATCGGAACCCGAAACTGACTCCAAATACTGGCAGAGTCGTGCGCACACGTCTCTGTCAGAATCTGCACACACCCCGTACATACACCACTCCACCGTCACACAGTTTCCACCGTTCCTGTTACCACGCTTGGGTGTTTCACCGGGGAATAGGCGTAGTATATGTAAGTAGATGTAAGCGAAAGCGTACCGGCGACCGTACCGAATAAGCGATACGTACCGTAAGCAGAAACAAATGTTAAGCGACGACTGAATGTTAAGCGTCACACCGTTTAGATGTTAAGGATCGCGCCGATAGTTAATAAGTACCGTAATCACACCGCGTAGATATTAAGCACCGTCTAGACAATAAGAAGTAGTTGTAAGAGATAAGTCTTTTTAAAGGCGTACTTTTGTTTGGTTAGAGGTGGCCAATGATGACGCGCCTTGATAGTTACTAAATATACAAACATTTAAATTGAACCAAACAGAGTTGTTTTTAACCTCACTCTCCTCTCCGAATCCTGAAACCCGACTGACAAAATTCGGTGCGAGGGGAATGCAACCGTTACAAGCCTAATCGGGCTGAACATTTTTTGACATTTTCCTAAAAGCACTAGTTTTGGTATGAATGGAAGAAATTGAATTTAAATGAATAGAAGACTTTTAAAAAATGAAACAAATAAAAAATTTGGTTATTTTAGCTTATTTTTCATTATTTTTTATATGTTTTATTTTTAAAAAGTTTTCTATTCATTTAAATTAAATTTCCTCCATTCATACAAAAATTATTGCTTTTAAGAGAATATAAAAAAATTGTCAGCCCGTTTAGACCATACATTGTCTTGGAATCGTGTGGACAGTGCTTTTCGGTGTTTGATTTTTCATTATGGTACATTAGGACTAAATAGACCAAAAAAATCTCAAATAAAGATAAAGTTGTGTTACGTATGTATGAAAAATTTGAAATCAATCCAACTTATTTGTGTGAAATTAAAAATAATTATTTTTTCGAGTTTTAAATGTGGTGTGTCCCCTTAAGTGGGACATTACTCTAATCGTTATGTCCTTCATTCGTGTTAAACTGAGACTATACAAGCACAATGTTATTCCACTGAGCTGAGATATTTCACCTACGATAGAGAACTATTAGCCATAGTATTTGCTAAGGACCAATTTAGGCACTACCTCGCAGGGCGAAGATTCACAGTAGTGACGGAACACGAACCGCTAAAGCACTTTCTAACCACCAAAAAGCCGGATCTTAGATTCAATCGACTAAAAAGATAGCTAATAGGCTACGAATTTGACATCATATATAGACCAGGTCCTCGCTACGGTAGCGCAGATGCACTCTCTAGAAGCCCTATATTACAAGAAGGATAAGAAAATGCAGAGCAACCGAAGGTGGGATTATACAGGATAGTCGAAGAACAGCAGAGAGAAGCAACCGTATTACGATTCAGGCAAGCACGTAAATGGCCAAAATCAAGGATAATTCCTGAATCAGCTGACACAGCTGACAGGAGAAGAGTATCCTCCGTAGTCCTCTGAAATCCGAGAAAAAGGAAACGACGTGTCATAGCCTATACTGAATCTGCCGGTTCAGGCAATGTCTCGGATTCAGAAGACGAATAGCTACCAGCGGGAGTAAAATCACGTAAAGGGAAAAAGAGAGGTTGTAAGAAAGTACATGGCGAGACAACAGGATAAATGTATCCAATGTGCGAGGCAATGTCCGAATCAAGGACAACATCGGAACCAATTATTAGTCAGGTTGATCCAAACAAACCCTTAGGGAAACTCATCAGAGAGGATAATAGGACGATAGGAATGCAAGCAACGGGCACTTCGCAACGCCAGGAACTAAGCTATCCAAGGATACCAATAAGACGACATGGAAGTCAGCAAGGATAGTGACAGCAGTCTGGGAGTAGATTCGGAGGACGAGGTGTTGCAAAACGAACGGATAACATCAGATCAAATGGAGGAAAAGTCATATAATGCGTCTAAAGGCGAAGCCTCAATAGAGCCTCCTAGTATATTACGGCCTTAAACACCGAAAGATGCCTCACATAACAAAGCTAGCCCGGAGACTCCAAAATCGAACTCACAACAAGCAGAGAGCAAAAACTCCGAAAATAAACTTCAAGCTCGAGTTTCCCGTTAGCTAACCCGCAATATACACTATTTGGCCAGAAAAACAATTTCAGAACTCGCCTCGTAGTTGACGCGACAGAGATGCACTAGCTCCACAAGAACAAGCAGCAAGTCTAATTCCCTAGAGGAAATAAAATACTCTTCTATAATTGAAGCGATCATAGAGAAGAATGATGCAAGTATGGAAATGTCACCCAGATCTCAACAATATCCAAAACCTCGCACCACCACGGATACAGATGAGATAGCTCAACGATTTTTCGTATACTCTGAATAAGGCACATGCGCGGAGCCACGTAACCGGCTGATTCACGATAGAAATCTACCAACAGACCCGCCAGGGAGCTGTTTCTTTCACTCGGTAATAAGGACTTTAAACTTACAAACATCAGCAAACCAACTAAGATATCGACTTCTTTGTAGCCCGCATCTGAAAACTTGCGGAAACCCAGAGGAAACGCGCCGAATTTTATTATCAGGAGTAGAGTACAGAGAAGCGGACTGCATATACATCTTCTCGAAAACATTTGAATACAATGTGTGTGTACATTTCCAAACCAACGGTAGTTATAGATTCTGTCACTTCAGCATAAATGAAAGGAAGGTATTCGTACATTATACCTCACAGGCAATCATTTCACCCCTGATGTCGTAATAGAAGAGGAAACAGATGTAGAATCAGACACGGAGTCAGAAGAAAGTCCCCCCTTTCTATTATGAGGGTGCCCATCTCCCTATGCGTTGTCTTGGCAAAAACCGGGCACTCGCAAAGAAGGTGTGGTGTCGACTCTTCGTCGGCTCCGCACCATCTGCAGTCCCCCTCTTCCAGTATGCCCATCTTAAAGAGGTGGTATCTGACGTGCCAGTGGCCCGTCAACCACCCCACGGCCAGTCTAAGCCTGTCCCGACTCAGTTCGCTTATCTGGGAGATTCATTGCTCAGGGGGGTTCTCTCCCAGCATTTGCTTGGCCTGTCGAAGGCCTGGGCTGCTCCTCCACTTCTCTTTGAGCCCTCTTCTAAGCCATTCTTTCGTCGCCCTACTTACTTCGCAGGCTGGAACTACAATGCTGCATTCCTTGGCTCTCACTCCGCTAGAGCCTCTGCCTGCAAGCCAGTCTGCCTTCTCATTTCCCACAATGCCAGAGTGGCCCGATACCCAGAGCAGTTTTACTCCATTTCTGGCCGCCAGGTTCGTCAAAGCCTGCCTACACCTCCACACCTCCCTCGACACCGTACTGACGCTGCTCAATGCGAGCAGCGCTGCTTTACTGTCCGAGCAGATGGTGATCGAACTGTGACATGCTCCCTCCTCTGACATCGCCCTTGCGCATTCCGTTATAGCCCTGATCTCCGCCTGGAAAGCCGTCGCATGTTGGTTCAAGGAGCACACTTTTTCTCGTGCGCTACTTTTCTCCCACGCTCCCGCTCCCACTCCGTGCGTGGTTTTAGACCCGTCTGTAAACCAGACGCTCCCCCTCTCTGTCAAGGCATGCGCGCCCCCCGACCATTAACTCCTGTCCGATATGATCACCTGATACGGTATTGCGAACTGGATGCGCTCTGTCATCCTATCGCAGCCCACATCGGCGATAGCGGGGAGAATTTCAGCCGCGAGCCCTCTTTCAGTTAAGGTCTCGCGATTCTCCCCTCCCATCAGCCTGGAGGAGGCCCTGAAGGCGCACGCCCTTGTCACTCTGTCGAGAGGGGGAAAGTCCAGCAATACTTCGAGGGTCGCCGTCGGTGTAGTCCGCATTGCTTCCGTCATTCCACCCATGACCCGTCTTTGTACCTTTTCTAGGGCCCTCATGTGTGTCTTGAGTACACACCTGTGCCCCCAGATGATTACCCCATGCATTAACCTCGGCTTTACGATGGATTCGTAGATCCATCTTAGCTTGTCTGGCCCTAATCCCCAGGTCCTGCCGAACGCGCTTCTGCAGATCCAGAAAGTGGATACCGCTTTTTCACATTTTGACTTGATGTGTTCGCCCCAGTTCAAATTGGGGTCTAACACCACTCCTAGGTATTTCATGTCACTTGCCAGTTTCAGGCTAACCCCGTTGAGTTTTAGGCCCTCAACTGGCCGCGTCTTATACCTTTTAGTAAAAAGCATGATGCTAACCTTATCCGGGTTAATCGCAAGCTCCACCTCTCTACACCATTTTTCGACGATCCCTAGCGCGTACTGCATTATCCCTGCTAGTACGTCCTCGTCGTCTCCTCTTGCCATCAGGACTATGTCATCGGCATAAGCCTGTGTATAGATTCCTGCTTCATTTATTCTTCTAATGAGGCCATCCACTACCAGGCACCAAAGCATGGGGTACAGCACTCCGCCCTGTGGGCATTCCCTTCTTACCTCGCCTAACCGTGAGATTGTTCCCCACTCCGCGGTCACTCTTTTCGTGCTAAGCATGTTCCAGACCCAGTTGTAGACGGTGTCCGGTACTTCATGCCTTCGCATTCCCTGTGCTATAGGGCCTCCCTGGTGATAATAGCCTCCCTGGTGGTGTGGTTGAATGCTCCTTCCACATCCAGAAAGGCTGCTAACACCATACCTCTGTTTTCCATTCCTTTCTCAATGAACCCCACCGCTTCTGCTAATTCAGTATCAACCGACTTGCCCGCCTGATATCTGTCGACAAGCCTTTCCATAGTTTTAAGCAAGAACGAGGTCAGGCTGATCAGTCGATAATCCTTCGTTCCGGTGTGTTGTGCCTTCCCTGGTTTCGGGAGAAACACCACTTTCGCCAGACGCCATCTACAGGGTACGTACTCCATCGCCAGGCATGCTCTGTACAGTTTCTCCAGAACCGGTATTTATACCCCCTTGCCTTGTTGTAGTAAGGCTGGAAATATTCCATCCGGTCTTGCCGATTTGTAAGGTTCGAACGAGTCTATTACCCATTCGATCCTTCTCTTGCCCGTGATGTTTCTGGCCAAACGCCAGTCCTTTCCGTTTGCCCAGTACCGGCAATTATCCTCACTGATCTCCTCCCGGAAGTCCGGAAAGTGGACCTCTAGTAGACCTCTCAGCGCCTCGTTTTCATCCTCCGCCCATCTGGTACCGAGTCTGATCGTGTCCGCCTTCCGTCTCTTGGGGTTTTGTAGGATTCTGCACAGTCTGGCAGTGTCCTTTTGGCTCTCCATCCCGCTGCATTCTCCCCTCCACCCCTCGACCTTGGCCGACAAGATCCCCTCTTTATGTTCCATCTGTGCGGCCTTATAATTTTCTCGGTCCTGCGCGTCTTTAGTGCGCTTGACCCTATTCCATAGTCTTTTTACCTTTTTTCTCATCTTGTCTAAAGAAGGCTTCCTCCATGGAGCCCCCTTTCTTGCTCGTGCTTTTTTTAGCTCGCAGTTGCTCTCATACGAGCTTATTACTATGTCTGTGAGAATCTCGCAGCAATGCTCAATCTCCTCCGCCGAGCCATATGCTCTGGGGAAAAGCCGAATCTTTGCCTCTAGTTCCTCCCTATAACCGTCCCAGTTTGTGTTTTTTGGGGCACTTCTTTCCGATTCCATTGTGCTTTGACCTCCGATCTGGAAGGTTATTTGGTTGTGGTCTGACAAAGAGACCTCTTCCGACACCTTCCATCTTTCTATCTTATTCGCTATTCCTCTCGTCGCTAGGGTCAGATCAATGACCTCTTCCCTGACAGCGTTCTGAAACGTGGGCTTCTCTCCTCTGTTCAGCTCTAGGTTTATGGATGCCAAGAACTCCAACAGCCTCTCTCCTCTGGAGTTAATGTCGGAGCTTCCTCAGACCGTGTGATACGCGTTTGCGTCGCACCCCAACACCAGGTTTGTTCCTGCAGTTTCACATTCCCTTATAAAAGCCACCACTTCTTTTGATGGACAGTCGGCTGCATCGTATGGAAAGTACGCTGCCGCCACCATAATTACCTTAGTTGTGCCATTTTTGTCCTTATACCGGATGCTGGCCGTGGTCAGGTCCCTGGAGCAGTGCTTCGGCACTGTTTTAGCCTGCAGTCTCTTCACGATGACGCACGTCTTGGCCATGTCCGTGCGCCCACCGATTCTGGTCCCGCAGCAATTTAGACCTGTTACTCGGCCTTTATAAAGCCATGGTTCTTGGACTAGGCATATGCCTGTGTCCACCTTTGCCATGCACCTAGCCAGTACGGCCAAGGCACCCTTGCAATGACGTAAGTTAATCTGCGTGAATCCAATTACGGGTTCTTGTACAGGACAAGTCCCACTGATCGGATCCACGCCTGGCCGCCTTCCGCGATTAGACATCGCGCTCGATATCCTCACTTACGCCTTCTTCTGGGGGAAACATAATGTGAGCCCTCCCGACCCCACAGAAAGGCCTGGAGTCCAGGGCTTTCACTGCCTCGACTCCCGACCTCTCCATGAGGACCCTCACCATCGTTTCCTCAGCCTTACCCTTGGCGCCTGTCTTCACCGTTTTTATCCCGGTGACTGTCCAGGCGTCCGCCTTCAGGGTGAGGTTCTGCCGCGCAAGCCTCCTCACCACGTTCTCCTGCGCGTCAACGCCGGGGACGTAGATCAGAGCCCTGATCAGTCTTTGTAGGTCACCCATCTCAATGACCTTGAGCTGGGCGCGCTCCCCATCCCTCCAGCCTCCGATATTGGCTTTTAGCCAAGCCTTGTCGGCGTCGCTCCTGCAGTGCATGATCTGCGCCCCTCTCAGAAACCAACTATGCAGGAAACCTGGAAGATAGGCCCCGTCGGGAGTCGCATTGATCGCTCCCTCCAAGAACTTCACCACCTCCTTTCCTTTTTCCTCGGAGAGCTTGCCCTCCGGGTAGTCCGCCGGCACCACGGCCACCTTTAGATTAGTGGCCGCAGCCCTGCTGTAACTCAGAGAGGGCTCTCTTGTCGTCCTCTTTTTTACCTCTCTCGGAGTCGAACTCTCGGAGTGAGGTCTCTTTGAAGAGTTCGGCGCCGTTGGCGCCCCCTCTCTCAGAACCCTCGCCTTCTTGATCTGCGCCCCCGATCGATTTTTCCTGTTTTTGTGCCGGTTTCTTTTGCCTTGTACCTCGCTCGGTGTCTGGACGGTATCGACCGCTGGGATTGCTCCCGCAGTCGCCCGAACCTCTTCCGAGCTGGGTAGACCAGTATTGTCCGACATCCCGTTGGGGTTGTCAGACGCCTGGTCATGTCTCTCCTCTCTCCTTCCGTCTGGGCTAGGGAGCCCCAAAGTCGCTGGCACCTTTATTATTGCTTCCTCTTTTTTCTGCATTTTCATTTTTTTTGTAAATGGGGATGTGTTGTGTTCGCGGTCGCCTCACCGCCCGCCTTCACTTCTCCGCCCCCGGGAAAACCACCCGCTCAAGAAGGCCGACTCTCCCCCCGTAGCCTCGGTAGAGCCCCCCGCCCGACCCATCGAGGCCCTGTCCGGTCACCAACCGGCGTCACTGGGCCGAGCAAGATTATTCGCCGACTGATAGAGCAGCCAGGTCATGTTGGTTGGACCGACCGACACGGGCTCCTGTACTATCCGGCGGCCTAGGAGCGCCAGCAACCCTAGTATTTAAACTGCACCCTCGGGGTGGAGAGCCAACCCCCCCCCCCCGCCGGAGCAGCCACGGGTTGCGTTCTCGGGTGAGATTCAAAACCCACGCAATACAGGATATAATGAAGTCAGATAAGAAGGAGCTGCATGCGGAATGGGTCAGGAACGATGAAGGGCCCTGCGCAACCCGACTGGGCAGATTCACAGGCATCGACGCTGTCTCGACGACATAAGGAGCAAAAACGTGCCCACGCGTGTACGGCCTTGTGCACTTAGTACGACGATAACTCTATAATTAAAATAATAAGGGAGATAATTGTTCGAAGGTTACGCACACGAGCTCGAGGAGAAGCACCAACCAAACCCTCCGTCGAAGATACGGATGTCGGAAGACACGAGGAGGCTGCGCAGTCACAGCTCCTGTTGCAGTAAAGTCTGCAGGCCGGACCACAGTTCCAGACGATCTACCTCGACCTGTGATGGCTGCTCGGGTTGAAGGCGGAGAGTTCTTTCTGCACATATAACGAACAGGTGCAACGCAGTACGCGAAACAAGTACTTACCAAAAAAGGGAGGACGAATCGATGGAACTGCAAAGTAGACAGGACACAATGAACCGCACGCGAAGCATAAACAAGATAGGAGAGAGAGTAACGCGGAGAGAGAAAGAAGGCGTCTCGAGCCAAACTAATACAGAGGACGCGAGACAAGTACGGGGGATGAGTCGAGTAATCAGCGAGACTCATGGGCTTTACACGTTCGGCTGTGGTTGCGAACGGACATAACCGGCGAGTCTGGTGAGAGCCGGCAAGCACGAGGAGCCGTCCGAGCCACCGACGAGACTCCAGGGTACGGGACGGTTCAGGGCGAGTCCTAGCCCGAGAGACAGATGGGGAAGAGAGGCTGCATCTGGCGACCAGCACGAGAGAGCCACGGCGAGCATCGGCAGCCACGCACCGTCCACAAGGACAGCGCGGCGACCATCACAAGCATCTACCGTGAGTTGCGACGTATTGGCAAACAGCCCACACGTCTCTCTCTCTCTCTCTCTCTCTCTCTCTCGGTCTCTCTCTCTCTCTCTCTCTCTCTCCCGTTAAGAAGTATTTTCAGCACTGCGTACTATCGAGCATGATAATTAGAATATGGTTGCGTCGCGGAAAATCCCGCACGCGCGCGACGGCCGATCTCGATGGCTGCCTCGCCGAATTGCACATACACACACACACACTCTATAGAATATCCGAATGTAACTAAGCGGAGCAATCCGCAAAACCATTGTTAATTAGTAAATAAATGTAGTAGGGCAAATTCAGCCTGATAGTATTTTATATAAATTGAGTCGTAATCAGTTGCATGCACGCCATTCCGAATCTAAGCATTCCCTAGGTAGCCAAGCAGAGAAGGATCCCGCCACTCTCCGCGGTCCGCTAAAGCGGAGATAGCTGAGCTGCTGGAGCAATTCTTCTGTCGTTGAAAGACCATCTTTTGTCGACGTGGTGTTTCGTGCGACCGTCCCCTTTGCTTGGCGGGACAATCCGTTGTACAACGTGTTAGTGAAGCCACCACGTCACAAACTTATAACAATAAAATGGGCGCACCTCACAAAACATAGAAAGTCGAAGACAGCAAAAGAAGCGACTTTCTTTTCAAGAGCAATAACCTCTGATCGCTTCCAGGCCCCCCAGCAGAAGTAAGATGAAAATAGCAAAAGAGGAATTAAAAATATCGACTAGCAACTCTCGAATAGCAGCGAGAGCCTTGGTATTCATCTGTTGGGGAATTTTATCCTCCCCTCTTACTTGCGAGGAAAAATGTGAAACAGCAAAGATAATATCGGTAAAATTGACCGTCTTAAACTGAAAACCGTCCTCATTTGCATTTTGAATCATGTCCGTTCCACTATCAATATCTTCAAGAGCGGACTTAGAGATCCCAGCAAAATGGTAACATCAAGAATTCTATGCTTTGCAAAACTGGTCATTCATTCATAAAATTCATTATTTTATGGTTAAAATTAGTCATGATTAGGTCAATCCATGTAATCCGTGTGATATGAAGCGAGAGTTCATCGCTGAAATGCCTGATCGTGGCGGTGTCATCAGAAGTTGACGAAAAATGTGCAATGAAATCACCCATGATGATCTTGTGGATATATTCAGATAATAGAGCTCGCAGCATAGAATAAATATTTTTGGGAGCCTGTAGATTACACCAACGAGGATAGGAGGTTAGCTATTCTGTTACACGACAAAATAGATATTCAGTAGCCAGTTTTCCAGGCCCCTGAGTATTCGAATAAGCTAGGATAATAACATTATAATCATTATGAACATACAGGGTAACCTCTCCCCCACTCACGATCCGGTCTTCACTGAACACTGACTAGCCTTTCACTCGAATGTGATTTTCGTCAACAACCGAGCCCAACCATGACTCAGCTAAGCCAAAAATATGGTATGATGAATTGTCGGTCAAGAAAAGACGAAGGCGCTCAATACGAGCCCTAAGAGAGTTGATGTTAATAAATACATCCTTGAGGAAGTCACCGTTCCTCCGTCCCTGCGTATCATCCGCCGAATGCAGTAATGCTCTAGTCGATTCTTTTATTAAAGCAGCTTCCGTGACCACTTCTTCACTCATACCAGATGTTGACGAGTCCTTTGGGTTTTAAACCTTTACAGAAGCTGACTTATTTGCGGTTTTAATAACTTGCAAGCCAGCGGCTCACGCAAAAACATGTGCTCGCTCTCCTCATTTTGTTCTAGCCAATAATCTACCGCCCGCATGCCAGACATACTTGAAGCCCAGTCCCTGTGTAATGGGCCTTAAACTTATAAAATTAATAAACTTATCGCCGGAGACTATCGCGCGGTTAACCCGCATTATAACTCTCGAGGCTTCCTCGTCCAATTCAATATCATTCTTTAACAGCCCGTTAATTATGACCTCGCGGTACTCAGTACCGTCCTCCTCTCGTGAACAGACAATGCCACTCTTTGCTGCCGCTTGTTGATAGACAATATTCATAGTGCGTACCACGGTGAGAGGTGAGAGGTAAGAAAGAGAGGTGGACAGACGCGACAACTTCCCACTCCTTGTGATCTTATTGAAAACCTTCGCTTGGGCTCCGCGGGGCGCCACTACAGAAATAGTGTACTAGATGATACACACCTACAGTCAGCTACTGAACACGTGCGTTTATGTAAGTGAGCGTATCACCGACACAGTACGTTATGTTTGTGTGTGCGTATACGCTACATTTTCCGTAGCAGCGTTCGCGCGTGTTCTCGCGTAGGAGACACGTATTATATTATTCAATGCTTTATTTTATATCTATCTCGTTTTAACAATAAAACAATTGAATATCATTTAAAAATATATACAATATTGCCATTCTAGCAACTAATTTATTACAATCACCTCAGAGGAAATATGCTTTTCTAATGAGCGATTAAATATCGCATTGATATATTTAATATTATAAATTTCAATACAAAAATAACGAAATTAGTTCGTTGTAAATATTACATTCCACTGTTAATACTAACAATATATATTTATTAGCCAAACCTTATCTACCCGCCTAAACCATCCTACGAGTCGCACCAATTATCGGTACAAAGGATATTTTTATTAAATATTGTTTTATTAAAAATACAATCTTTTAAATTTAAGAATTTTTTAATTTCAATTTAATTAAACTAATTACTGGCAAATACTACATTCCATTTTCAATACAAATTATACATCCATTTATTAGTTATCGAGTTGCTTAATATCCTAAACTCATACTTTCCTTATACCATTCTACGACTCGGATAATTTTGCGACAATCACGATCTTTTTATTAAATACAAATAACTACAGCTCCAACTTAAGCTTAAACATAATCACAATCAAAATCCCCGCAGGGTGATAATCATGATATGTAACTTTCGATCCTTTTCAAATAATGATTTTGATGGCTGTCGTGACTAGGGCACTGTGCTACCTTTTTTTGTGCTTAAGTACAAATCCAACGCTCGGCTTGATTTTTTTTAATACATATAACTTAAAGAAAGATTCATATTCAACTATATATTTTGAGATTAAAACAACTTTTTTTTAGATTTTATTTAATTATACCTATTTATAATTAATTAAATGATATATAGCTAGTTTATATTTTCCCGCAAATGGAAGCATTAAATAGAGTCAGCCAAATCTAAATTGCGTAACCTTCGAGACCTTAAAGTTCTTGTACCAATTACCCCAGTAGTTTGCATGTACCATATAAATACTACCCATAAGTTGTTTTATTAAGTTCATATATTATAGTACATTACGATACGTGTGCCCTAAGTAGCACTTTTTTGCACGGCGTGAGGTTAAGACCCAAGCGTAGCGAGGGTGCTAATTATAGCACAGCTATAATTATAGCACAGGTATAGAATTTTATAGCACAGCCTACCTAAACCCGCTGTCACGCCTATCCGTCTCGTAGAATACTCACTACGCTCGTGCGCTAACTTCACGGTGCAAAAAAGGACTACTTAGGTCACGGATAGGCGTGACCTAAGTGCGGGCTTAGGTCACACTGTGCTATAAAATATTTAAATATCAAAGATGTAAAAAAATTGCGATACAATGCTTTAATATAAATCGATACTGTAAAAAATCCAAAATATACGTATTTGCTGATAATAATTGAATATACACTGCGCGAATACATAAAGCAGTTACATGTTTTTTTAAATTTTTATTAATGCGTATAACTTTAAATAAAAACCTACAACATATAGTTGAATGAATATCTTTGTTTAACTCATATGTGTTAAAAAAAGGCCGAGCGTTAGATTTAAACTTGAGCATTCCAAAAGGTAGCATGGCGCCTTAGCCAACATAACCACGAACATCGTTACTGGCAAAAAATCGAAAGTTCCCCCTGTAGGGGGATGATGATTATATGATTTTGATTGTGATTATGTTTAAGCTTAAGTTGGAGCTACAGCTATTCATGTTTAATAAAAATATCGTGATTGTTGCAAAATTATCCGAGTCGATATCCGAGTTATTATTTGTGAATATAACCCTCATTTAAAATAAAAAAAAAAGAAAAAAAAAGATGTTCGAGCGAGTCTTGAACCCAGAGCTAAAAGGTTTCGAGGTAGAGACTTACGCCACTAGACCACAAGTCGAACAAGTGTATTTTATTAAAAGTCGCATATGCGTATAGATAGGCGTAATTTACTTGATTATAGCTTAAGCTTAATCAATATCCTGCTTATTATGAGGATTCATTCGGAGTATAAATTCTACATACGTTTATTATACAAAGAATAAGCTACTTACCTTCATTAATTCTTGTCTCTGCTTTCAAATATACAGATTCCTACATTTTTTATGTAACATTTTATGCGTCATCTACGAATAAGTTTTCATCTAAATGAGTCAACAGAATTCTTCATCTACATTCTCAATTCAAGTTTGCATGTATTGTTTAAATAAAAAAACAATTAAATAAATACGAAACAGTTTACCATTTAGCTACACATATCTTTGTAAACGAGTGTACGTAAGCATATACTTATTCATTTAACGTTGTTTATTGTTATTGTACATGCAAATACTATCATTATTACAAAAAAAAATTCCCCGAGCGGGATTTGATTTTTGGTTGTCTTTTTGTAAATACACAACCGTATTTAGTTTGTTTGGTTTCCGTGAGAGGCTCTGTTACTTGTTAAATGTCAGCAGTACCACCGAATGTGCATGGCGATCTTTGTCGGAGAAATGGGCACACTTTCAGTACTCGGAGTTGGGTCTCCTTCTCTCTTACTCCCTGCTTGTGATTGTTAGTGTGCCGATTACGGAGTTGCGCGAACTCGCGGGTATGTTATCCGACATGTGGCCAATATGGAGGCGGATTCCAGCGGAGCATGATTGCGGCATTAACATGCTTCATCGAGTTAACGCGAAGAGTCGTTCGATCGGTTAAATAAACATCACACCGCTACCGAATTACCACATACCATGATTTACCGTAGACTGATTAACGAATACTCTTGACGACTAATTCTACCGACAAGCTATCGCTATCGTTATCGATTATATCACAATTATCGTTATTACACCGACGCTATTGTTTTCACGTTGTGACTTTATACTCGACTAGACTTTGCACACAGATTATCGTTTTAAGCTATCGCTCTCGTTCTCATGACAATGACAAAAGTAAGACTTACACTACCAAGCTAACGTCCCCGCTCTCGTATATAAGCGACCTTGACCTACACGACAGACACACGGTCACGACTCACTCTAGAAAATAACATAAATAATATTACGAATATTATTCGACACGACTAAGACGCACGTTGACTAACAGCCTTCGATTTAGTTAGGTGAACTCGACCACGCGTATACGCGTTACGTTGTATTAGAATAAGACTTAGTAACTAGGTTAGATTAAGACTCGATGTAATTTAAGTGTGATATTAGGGACAGCGTAAGATAGAAATCGGGTTATGGAGTGTGTGGGTGATTGCGTCGAAGTTCGCGCGAGGTCACCGGCGCGGCAAACGGCGGGCGCGCCAGACGACATGCGTACGTCGGGAGAGAATGGCTATCGTCGGGGCAAGGAACCATGATCTCGTGAGGGCAGACTGCGACGGACGCTACGATCGTCGGCACCAGTAGACGATTGGAAGGGCGAGGTAGCTGTTCCCGTCCGCGTCGTTTTCGTCAACACGCCGTGGCTAGGAGATTATACCGGCGGGCACGAGCGGTTTCGGTGTCAAATTCGTTGAGAAGGACCTAGAGATGACCGGATACGCGCTTAGGGCGTGCGTCGGCATTCTCTCGTCCGAACCTCGGCGCGGTGACAACAGGCAAGTCGTAGTTGGAAGGATTGTGCGACGGGAAGTCGCAATAGAAGTAAGATAGTAATAATAACGATTGTGAAATAAAATAAAAGGAAAGTCAACGCGAACACTCGATGCATTTCATTTGTATTAGTATCCACGACCTTGGTGATTGTCTCAGATGTATGTATATTTATTCGAATAGTGGCTAGCCGGGCAAGTGGACGAACTGGCGTTTTCAACACGTCTCAAGGTCGGGTAACCTGCTCGACCTTGCCGTGTTCCGTTTGCGGTTATCTACCAGTGGCAGTGGTTACTACGGCTGCTGCTGTTGCTGCCTCTCCTGGTTGCTGTTGCTGATCTCGATGGTGCTGTGGCCTTCGATGCTGCTGTTGCTGCTTCCTTGTTGCTGTTGCTGCTGCTGAACACTTGAAACCTTTTGCGTGCGTAATCTCTGACTATTCGCGAGTGCGGACAAAAGCTAACTGACTTGAATTTCCCTCTAATTGCGAGTCCTCTACTGGCCTTCCCGCGCTTCAGCTACCCGCGCCGACGTGCGCGTCTCGCCGCCCGTTACAATATATTATATATATATATATATATATATATATATATATATATATATATATATATATATATATATATATACACAGGGTGACCCATTTAAATCGCCGCACCCGGATTTCTCGGAACTTAAGCCAGATAAAGAAAAACGGTTTAGACAAAAGTTGTAGGGGACAGAGGGGGGCACACAATGGCGCTAACGTCGTTGACCTTGAACTTGACCTACAAGATTATTTCAAGGTCATAGTGGTTTTTTCATATAGGAACGCTTAGTTTTAACCCCGGATTCGGAAAGAGCTGGAAATTTTACGTTCAAAATCCTATTGAGAAATTTTTTTCAAGGCCATTTCAAGGTCAAACTCCGAAAAGTTTGTTTAAAATCTGTTTTTCCATGAACCACAGGCTTAGCTGGTTAAAATTGATCTTAAGCTTAATAGGGGAACCCACACACTCCAAACCCAAAAGTTACACATCCTAGTAAAAAAAACTTAAACTCGCATATCCTAACCCCATACACTTCATACCCTCACATGCTAAACTGTTACACCCCGATCCCACACAACCATACTCCACATTCCCTAGTCCCACACATCCCTACCCCACGCATGCTATCCTGCACACCCCAAATCTGTTATAAATGTATTAACCTTACTTTTTGCGCTACCCAGAAACAATGACGTGGACTTAGTAAGGATTGTTTCCTTTGGGGTGCTTGATTAAAGTGAGTCTTCTTGCCTCTTACTAATGTAAATAAAATTTTATTTTTACAAAAAACTTATAACTTTCTGAAAAATAAGGATACAATAAGCCTAAGATTAATTTTAACCAGCTAAGCCTGTGGTTCATGGAAAAACTAATTTTAAACGGACTTTTCGGAGTTTGACCTTGAAATGACCTGAAAAAAATTTCTCAATATGATTTTGAACATAAAATTTCCCGCTCTTTCCGAATCCGGGGTTTAAACTAGGTGTTCCTATATGAAAAACCACTTTGACCTTGAAATAACTTTGACGTTAGCGCCAATGTGTGACCCCCCTCTGTCCCCTACAACTTTTGTCTAAACCGTTTTTGTCTATCTGGCTTAAGTTCCGAGAAATCCGGGTGCGGCGATTAAAATGGGTCACCCTGTATATGAGCAATGGGGATCATTCAGCCAAACCATTACTTTATTTCGTCATATATTCGGATTGCATAATGGCGATGACTTAGTCAAAAATTACTATTATATGTAATAAATTATTTAATATCTTGATAAATATTGGTTACTTATATCATGGTTTTTTTTAATTTTTTTGTTGTTGTCTATTAAAATATCGGTATGTGTGTAAATAAACTGTAATTTATAATGACTGAATACTGGAGTTTGAAAATATAATCCGACCTTGTCAAACGATTAAAATTTGTTAAATATTTTAGTCAATTAATATTGTAGATATGTATTTAAAATGAGCAATGGCGATAACTCAGCCAAATAATTACTCTACTTCGTGATATTTTAAGACTGAATAATAGCAATATATATATATATATATATATAATAAATTATTTAATATTTACATAAATATTGATTACTTATATATATACATATACACATACATACACACATGCATATATATAAATAATTAAATTTAAAATAATATTAATCTAAACAAATTTCAGAATATACTATATTTTGCTTCCTCCTAGAGGAAGCTTTGTAATAGTAAAATTTTCAGTTTCGCTAAAACTTCATAGAAACGTCTTATGTGGTGTTTGGAGTTCGAATAATGTAATTTTATAAAATGTTCGTGCGGATGGCTGTGTGTGTGTGTGTTTATGTATGTAAACCGTCGTATTTCTGGAACTACGTGGTCTATAATAGTAAAATTTGACATGCATATCTGTTTTTTTATTCTGAATAAGGGGAAAAAAAATTTTTGATTTTGACAATTGCGTCCATTTTTTGGCCATATTTTGATTTTTGAAAATTAGTTGTTTTGTTTTTTTAAATGATATAATTTATACAAAAAATTCAGCAATCGTGTTTTTTAAAGAGTATAAAATTTCCTACTTTTTCCCACAAGATTTTCTAAATTGACCGTTTCGTTCAATTGTTATGACAAAAAAGATGTTTTTCTTTAAATTCATATCTTTCAAATTAAACAGTCTAATGTTTTGAAAAAATTCATGATAACAAAGAATAATAATATCTACAAGTTGTAAATATTTTAAGTCATTTTGGTGATTAGTTTTTAAGAAAAAAATCGAAAACCTAAAAATCGGTTTTTTCTGTCGAACGGTTACGGGAGTAAAAAAGCTTTAATTAACTTGAAATTTTGGAAAAAGATAGAACTTTTGATTACCCCGGCTAAGTTCTTTTCGCAGCTTATGAAAACGATTAGTTGAAAAGATATTGAAATACAAATTCTTTGTCTCTCACCCTGTATATCCTGTATAACTGAAAATTATTATTTTGGTAAACCCATAACTCGCTAACAAAAACTCAGAATGTTTTGACGAAATTCATGGTTTTATGAGGTTATGAGGTCTATTTGTGATATAAATTGCAATTCATTATATTAAGAAGATCCGGAGGAAAAGGAATACATTATTAAATTAATATACTTGAACGATACATAAGAACAAGGAACAAAAGATTTGTTTGAAGGAAGCTACCTGCCAATGAATAGGCAGCTGCTTTTTGTATATATATTTATATAATGGCTATTTTTTTTTCTTTTTTTTTGTTGTCTATTAAATTATCATTATGTTCGCAAATAGACTCTTTACTTCAAAATATTTTTAAATTATTTCTTGATGTTGTTCTAGACAAGGCAACATATAATTGACCATGACTGAATACTGGAGTATGACGTTGTGATTTGTTTATAGTCATGGCAAAACTTAATCTTACTGAAAAATGTCTTCTTACCATATGAAAAGGTATTTCATCTAATGAAGGACTCAAATCAATTTGTGGTAATAAAACAATTTTACCAGTATGTTTACCAGTTATAAATTCTCCTATAATTATATGTTGTTTTAAATTTGTAATAATCATTCTAATTCCATTACAAAGACCACCATTAATGTCTAAATTTCTTATACATCTGACTATTACACTTATTTAGAAATTCAATTGGTACTGAATTCGTTAAATTGTCATTATTGTCACCTTCAATTTGATCATCACTATAAAATACAAAATTTTTTCCATCAATTCTATCAATAATATAATTATTAATGTTTAATATATCAGATTTTAAAGGTGACAATATTACTTTATTTGTTAACAATAAGTCATTTGGATCAATTTTATATCCAAAAATTTTTGTAATCAAATCATTACTACAAATAAATTCCTGTGGAATTTTTCTAACATTATTTTGTAATTCAAATTTTGATGCATTTTTATTCTCTCCTACATTAAGAAGCCAATTTTTAAATTCATGATCTTTATTTTCTAATCTTAAATTCTCTTTTAATGATAATTTTATAAAAGATGACCATAATATACTTCTTTTTACACATTATTCCATTAATTTGGTTTATTACCATGACGTACTATAGGAAGTGTTTGTCTGTAATCGCCAGATGTGACGATAATTTTACCAACGAATTTTATTTATTCGCTTATTTTCTTGTCCTTCCACAAAATATATAAATTTTCATCTTGGTTATGTATAGCGAATCTATAAATTATATAAGATTGCTCATTTAATTTAAATTCTGAAATACGATACATAGCCTCAGGTGCGCATACATATCTTGTTGAAACATGTTGTGTTATTTCGTCATATTTGTATACATTTTCATTTTCATTTTCGTTATTTTGATTTTTATCGTCACGCTCGGTCGTAAATTTAACTAGAGCAGTATCAGGACCTTTATAAAAATATTTAAATAAATATTTTATGGCCTTTATTGTACTACATATTTCCACATTTATATGACACTCTAATAGTAATAACAAATATGGATTATATGGTACAACATAACCATTATGTGCTACTTTACGTTTTGAAAAAATAATATTTTTTCCATGGTTTCTTCGACGATAACTCGGGTATCCATCAGGATTGTACTGTGTTTTATTGGTAAATGGTTTTAGTAACCTTTTAGTACAATATGTCTTGTCTTCACTCATACATACGCAATTCTTGTTCTGTAAACCATATGGTCTACATTTAAAAATCTTTTTTTAAAAATCCTTTTAACTTGTTGTCCCCAACGGTCAATTGCAATCATCCGGGGCTCAAATTGTAGCTCTTTTCTTCTGCTTTTGCTTTCAAGAATCAGATTAACATTTTTATCTTACAATCAGCTAAATATATGCCCATCAGTTATGGCTGTTTTTTTATCTTATATATATATATATATATATATATATATATATATTGTAACGAGCCCCCGGCATTTTATTCACGCGGGCTCGTGAATGGTCGTGGTGAAAAAGGCAGCAGCCCTCGCGCATCTGTAGCAGGAGATTTTGTGCGGGCCGTCTACGGGTACATTGGACTAGCGGCTAAAGCCGAGACGAACCCGGCCACACCGAGGGAAGACGTAAACGGACAGGCGCCCGCGTTAATTATTACAACGTCGTATCGCAGCATGCATGAAATAATCACCGTTACAAATGGTACCCAACGTATTTCGAACTAAAACAGCCTACCGACGAGCTGGGCAGCGGTTAGTGTAAAATCTCGGGATTTCGCAAAAATTCGAGAAGCATCGAGCGGCGGACGAAAGTACGCGTCGGCGAGAAGTAAACATCAAGTTGCCGAGCGCGCACGGGGTCCAAGCTATAGTTTTCTTACTTTTGTGTCGTGAGTGCGAGCGGCAAAGCGATACACACTGATACGTCCTCGAGCATTGAGAGAGCTGTGCAGTGGCAAGCTCAGCGGAGTAGAGCAGTACTTGATCGGCCGCTATGGATTGAAGGCCAGTAGTTTTAGATAGAGGCTCGAGGAGTATTAGAGGTGAATCGAGACTCACGTCGAGAGAGAGCAAATAGTCGAGGCACGGCAAAAAAAGCATCGAATTGTTTCCATTTTTTGTGCGTGTGAGTAGACACTTTCAAGTAGCGCACGTAGATAGTTTAAAGCCGCGCAAGCAGCGCGCGGCAGGTTAGGTAGTTGCTTATGCGAACCACTCGAGCGTGCGCGCCGAGTGGGAAGTGGCGGCAGCGTGTGTGTGCGTATAGTTAGTCGTAGTGGTAGAACTTTCGCGGAATTTATTTTTATAGGATTTTCCGAACTGGAAGAAGACTTACTTTTTTGTATGTATGATTTTTTCTTTCTTTTTTTTACCTTTCCGTAGCATAGGAGCGTAAATGGTAGTGCTTGGTTGCACGTTGTTTTTTTATAATTTTATTCTTTTCACTAGCAGTTAAGTGCGATAGTTTTTATTTGAGCAGTAGAAGTCCGTAGATATTATTCAAGTCAAAATTATTTGACGATAGATTTTAACATTGGTGTTAGGTTTAAATCGTGCGGTACTTTTATTACTACAGGCGGCCAGGACATAAGCGGTGCAGTAAGCACATAGATAGGGTTGCGTATTGCGTAGACACACACACACACGACTGCGTAGACACGTAGTGTCAGCGCTAGCGAATAAGAGCGTGCGTTAGAAATAATCCTTAAGAGTGAAGAAACATAGTATGGCTGAGGAGACTCAGAATAAAGTAGACGGGTGACCACAGGGAGCATCGGAGGCGCTTCAGAGTTTGAAGCTGCGCGAAGATGGCCCAACATTACAACGCATAGGGCGCATCGAGAGATGGCTGTTAGGCGAATACGATCCGAGCGACTTCGCTCCGCTGGAAGAGGCGAACGAGGAGCGGGTCAGAGTGAGACATTTATAGGAATGGCAAGCGTCATCGAGAATGCGGAGGGGACAAAGCCACCACCGCAGGGAGCACACCCGCTAAGGAGGTGGTTGGAGGAGGACGAGATTGTGCAACAGCGCCTGGCAAGCTCGCTGCAAAATAACAGCGGAGCAAAACAATATCCGGAGAGCGATCTGTCAGAGGAGGAGCCGGTAGAAGTAGATGCAATCAGAGATCTACACGGCAAAGAGTACGTGCTGCCACGCGCATTCATGGATTATGTGTATGACATGCAGCACACTCTGACAGAGTTCAGGAAAAACAGGAGGAGGAGCAGTCAGTAGCGGCGAGCAACAGGGCGTACAGCACCATACTCGACCAAGCCCAGCAAAAATCACCAGAGTTTAGCAGACGCAGCGCGCGCCGACGGAGCACGCAGTCCATATTTAACAGTGAAGGGCCGCACGTAAATTTCGACGAGATCCCAATCAGGAAGATAGATATGTCGGCGCTGAAGATAACAAGCGACCTGGAGGATACAGTGGATGTGGCGGGAAACGCCCGCGGTACAGTACGCAAAAGGTGACGGCACAGCTAGCGGTCATCCGCTCACTCCGACGGCGAAGACCGACGTCGAACAGATAACGACGCAATCATGAGGAAGTGAAACTTGAAGTTTAGCGGAGAACGCACTATGCGCATCGATCATTTCCTCGATCGGGTCGAGGAATGCCGACGAATGTCAAAGCTGTGGAAGGACGATATGATGGAGGTCCTACCGGAGTCAGTGACAGGCGTCGCCTACGTCTCGTACCGCTACAACAGACACAAATGGGAAACATGGGACGATTTCGAGGAGGCGGCACGAAGATGGTATGGCACGAACCGCAGATACCAACAAAGGCTCCAATCCGACGCGAAAAATCCTTGCCAAGGCGAATGGGAGCCAGTGATAGATTACGTCACAAAACTTTCGGGAATGCTGCGGAAAATGGACCCAGTTCCAGAAGTGGAAAAACAGCTAGACATGCTGCATAAAAATCTCAGGCCGGAACTGCAAAGATTAACACCCCGCTTGAAGTGCTCATCAATAGAAGAATTCAGAGAATTAGCCGAAGAGGTGGAGATCGTCTTTTCCTACTGGGAAAGTTGGTACCCTCCACCCTCTACCGAAACCTGAGCAGACAGTGCTATCTGACCTGGCCTACGCGCCGCCAGCGCATACCCCAGCACCGAAAATGGTGGCAATGGGGATGCAAACAAAAGAGGAGCAGGAAGCAAGGCTTGCAGCAAGAGTGCTCGAGCAAACAGCACCACGGAGATGGCACAGCTAAAACCGCGGAGCGCCGAGGCGAGACTCCAATGTACAGAAGGAAGCCAAAAAAGATAAAAAGTGCTTCAACTGCAAAAAGATCGGGCACTTCAAGAAAGAATGCCCGGAGACGGTAAACGGAGGGCCGAGCGCGTAGCTGGGTCGCTCCGGGCTCGATGGCAGTTAAGACCTCGAGGGCGAAGGCGAAGCCTGCAGCAATTCCGAGCGACGGTGGAGTCGCAAAAACTGCAGAAGTGTGCACGGAAATAGACCTTTCCAGGAATGGATAGGAGGGCGAAAAAAAGGTGGATGGCAAGAAGGCGGCAGCCGCGAACGAGCCACCGGTAAAGGCGGCGGAGCCACGGACGCGCCGCTCAGACAAGAGTGAGCGGTGCGACGGGGCAACTGCAGGGGTTTTCCCGCAGGAAAAAGAGAAGCCAGGCGCGCAGCTCGCCCGAGCTACAGCCGGCTTAGTGCGGAGCGCGGGAGAGGGCAACAGAATCAAGATTTATTTTATCCAGACAGACGCCACCGACGACAACAGCTCGGACGATGTCATCAAAAATATCTTGGAGGATGTAACCGACGGAAAAGGTTAGGACGAGGACAACAAGCAGGAAAAAAGGTGCTTGATACAAGCAAGCGTAGGCGAAGGAAATGCTAGCAGCGGGTATCATCGAGCTGGCCGACGGCAGCCTTTCAAGCTCAGTGGTCATGATCCGGAAGGCCAACGGAAAGTACTGATATTGCGTCGATTTGAAAAGAATGAACGCGCTAACAATTTGCGACGCATCCCCGCTGCCGCAAATGAACTCGATTCTGAGGAAGCTGCAGCAAGTGAAAGACGCAGGTCTCACGATAAATCGCGAGAAAAGCGTATTCTGCAGAGAGGAAGTAATGTACCTTGGAGTTCTAGTGAATCGGGACGGGTTCAGGCCGGATCCGGAGAAAATAACGCCGATAATCCAGTATCCTGTGCCGAAGAACATAAAGCAACTCCGGCGGTTCTTGGGAATGGCGTCTTGGTACCGCCAATTTTTGAAGAATTACACGACGATGGCAGAGCCACTGACGCGCCTACTAAAAAAGGAGGCGGCGTCCGACTGGAGCGACGAGCAGATCACGGCGTTCAAGACGATAAAGGCAATTATCGCCTTGGCGCCCGTGCTAGATTGCCCCGTGTTTGAGCAACAGTTCACGATACAGACAGACACCAGCTTGGGGACAGCCAGCGACACCGGCTTGGGGGCAGTGGTTACGCAGATCGTCGACGGAGAAGAAAGGGTGCTGGAGTTCGCGAGCCGTGTGCTAACGCCGGCGGAGCGAAACTATACAGTCAGCGAGCGAGAATGTCTAGCGGTAATGTTTGTCGTGAAAAAGTTTCGACAATATATTCGTATAGATACGAATTCAAGGTAGTGACAGACCACAGTAGCTTGCGATGGCTGTGCAACCTTAAAAACCCGACGGAAGGACTTGCAAGATGGGTCCTAGAACTGCAAGGCCATCGATATACAGTTAAACATAGAAAAGGGGCGTTGCTCCACGTGCCGGACGCGCTGTCACACATGCACGAATAGACGACAGTGGAAATTGCGGCAGTAAGTTCGGAGCCGGAAACGCGCGACGCCTGGTATTTACGAAAATACCAGGAAGTCTGCGCTAAACCAGAAAATTTTCCGGAGTGGAAAATTGTGGGGGGGGGGGGGTTGTATAAATACAGGCCCGACCCTGAACTAACACAAGTACTGCACTGAGAGAAAAATCATGGACTCATTGCTGGTGAGTCCCTTATGAGTGTTTCTAGCGCGAGCGGCCTAGAGTAGTTCCAAGTGCTGCCGCATGCAATGCAGTACGAGGGTGGATTGATAAGTTTCCGGCCTGACCAAGATGGCGCCACTAGGCCTACCTTGAGATGGCGTTCTATAGTACCATCCTTAGATAGCTTGTAGCTATAGTTTCAGCCCGATCGCCTTGTTAGTTTAGGTTTGAGAGCACACTGAACAAGACGCCTCTATGCTTTTCTTAATGGAAAAGTTGGAAAATCGTGCTGTCATCAAATACTTCTATTTGAAGGGGTTAAAGCCCAAGGAAATCAAAGAAGAGATGGACTCAACACTGGGGACATCCTCCCCATCATATTCAACCATTAAGCAGTGGGTTTCCGAGTTTAAAAACGGTCGTGTGAGCACCTCTGATGAGCCTCGCTCAGGACGACATGTTGAGGTCACAACTCCAGATATGATCGAAAAAATCCATCAAATCGTGCTGGAAGACCGCAGATTAAAAGTGCGCGAGATAGATGAGACCTGTAAGATGTCATATAAAGAAGTAATCGAAGCTGTAAATGGGTATTTTGAGAAGCTTGACGAATCAGTCTATAGAGATGGGATTACTAGACTAGAACACCGCTATGAGAAATGTATCAGCCTTGGAGGAGATTATGTTGAGAAATAAAAAAAAATTTTTAAAAACATTGTTTATCTAGGTTAGGCCGGAAACTTATCAATCCACCCTCGTATTTCCATGGAGCCATCCGCAATTATCGAGGCTGGCTTATGGAATGATTGCGGGTGCTCCTGCTGCAATATTCATTCGTCAATATGAAATCCTATGAATTCCGATTAGACTAGGTAATAGTATATATAGAAAAACTGTACATATTTCTTATCGTATTTATTATTCCAGTAAAAAATATAACAAAAAGCGTTCGGTTGTTTTATTTATTTATTTATTTATTTATACGAAAAAAAATTTATTTTACAAATCGTATTTAGTAATTACAATTTCTACATTATTTTTTTTTTACATAAGTAACGGTGGAATTAGCGGAACATGGGAAATATTTATAAGGACAGTTGAATCTATGTTGCTACATATATCATATGCATGAAAAAAATCATTAAAACCATATTTGTAAAGGTTTTTTGTGAAGAAGAAGGTTTCATTTTTATAATTATATATATATATATATATATATATATATATATATATATATATATATATATATATATATATATATATATATATATATATATATATATATATACATAGAAGGGTACTTATGCAGACAATATCTCTAATGTAATGTGACTTATGCAGACATTTGCGGACTTATGTGGACTGGCGCATAAGTCCACCTAACAATTCATATATCTAATGGTACTTTTGCAGACAGTCTGCATTTGTCGTTCTCTTCATGATTCGGTATGTATGCAGACGCGTACGCATAAATCCCGATAAACATTTAGAAATATTTAAATTATTTATATTATTTATAATATTTAAATCATATAAAATATTTATCAACAAGTTCATGTTATGTAGTCTTTTTTAACCTGGCACAAATCGTATATAGGATCATATTTCGACATTATTAAATTAACAAAGTAATAATATTAACAGATAGAGAGTAACAAATAAACATATTTATTTTAAGAACATTATAGCTTAAAGCCGATATTAAAAAATAATTTATTGAGTACTTGCTTGCACACTGCATTGCTAGTAAAGTATATAATGCAAATAGAAAATAAATTTGATTATTCATGAATTATAAAGACTAATGTTGTTAAAACCCTATTGGAGAATCAATTGGCTTTGTGTCTTAAATTCATTGTTTGTTTACTGGAGAATAGCTGTGTCGAAATCTTATATTCGTGAATCAGTGAAGTTCGTTTGCTGTACATTTCTAGAGAAGAACAACATATTTGTTTATGCAATGGAGATTACCGGTAAATATAAAAGGAGACGTGGTTTGGACTGGGAGACTGAATTGTACGCTAGATTAGTAGAGTTTATAGTTAATAACAAAATTGTAATAGATAAAATAAATGTTCAAAGAATGACAATCAACGACGTGCAAGATCTTTCAAAATACATTTTTCCAAAATATGGAAATTACAAGCAATATAAAGATAATGTCCTTTTATTTATACAATCTAGTTTTGAAACTATTCACAATGATTGTACCAGTAAGTATAAATATGATAAATTTTAAAATGTCAAAATTTTTGTTGCTCCAAGTCGACTTTGATACTAATTTTTTGGAAATGCATGCAATTTCGCCTAATTTAATTTTTTTTTCACCTAAAATATCAGAATTATTGTAAGCATACTTCTATCATATCAATTTCATCAATTTAAACAATAAAATGCCAAGATCTTGAAAACGAAAAATGTACTTTTAATTTATTAGTGAATATAGTGTACATACTTCTAATTAACAATTATAATTCAATATTTTTTTTATTAAATATAAAATTCAATATTTTAATATTTATATTAATGCTCTATTAAAATTAAATAAGTACTTTTCACATATTTGTTTTTAATTTTTAGAATTTCAAAACAACAATGTTGAAGAAATTATAGCGCCAAAGTTAAAATGTTGGTTAGATTACAAGAATAATATCAGTCACGCATTGATACAGATTCTTTCAATCGATGAATTGGCTCAATTTTTACAATCGTCTACTTACCAAATAACATACCAAAAACGAAAAATCATTTTAAACAAGCTTTACAATATTACAGACGAACAGTATGAAAGAGAGATGATGCCAAAACTTACTAATGCTTTTTCATTTAATAGACAAGAAATTTGTGATCAAATTAAATTACTACGTCATATTGATTATGATGTTATTCATAATAATAGTATACTTGACAAAACTGGTTCTAATATAGAAATAAGTTCATTTAATAATCCTAAAGGTGTTGTAAAGATAGTTCATGAACAAAAAGTACCTTTAAAGCAATTCACTCAAAATATTGATTGTTCAGATTTAATAAATAAAAACAAGAATGTTGAAGAAATAATAGAACTGAATAGTAATGAATCACATTTAAAAAGTAGCCATAAAAGAGAAATATTGGGAAGTGTCAAAAATTTAAATGCAGACTGTTGTAATAAATCCAACGAATTAAAGCAAAGAAAAAAAAAATCTACAACAAGTAAACATACGTAAAATATTAAAAATATATAATCAATTTGTGTATAGATGCATCATCATGATACATACAGACAAAATTGGAACAATATATACATTTTTATCTTTCAGATCGACAACATGTCATAACAAATGAGATGATTCAATTTAATTCACAGAATGGTAAGTAAAGAGTGAATTATTTTATATATTGTTTAAAATTGATTCTTGGAATATCTATTTTATAAATTATTTATTTTACAGATAATTCTGACAGTGAAATAGTTGTTCTCATTAAGAAGTTAATAATCTTAAAAGTTGTATTAGTTAATAATAATACAACAAATTTTGATAGATTTATGACCTGCACTAAAAAAGTAAAAAAAATAGTCAAAACCAATATTTTAAAGAAAATATACGATGACAAAGTACAAGAAATACACTATGTCTTACTAGATTTGCTCATGTTATATCGATATATGATCAAAGAGCACGTTATAGGAATACATAAATTATTTAGAATAAATGGTATTAATATCAATAATTCTCCTGGAGCTTCTTTTGAAAGCATGGAGAATCTGTTTTACGAAGGTGAGATTTTCAATATAATCAATTAATTATTATTATTAATTAGACTTATGAGATCTCATTATATTTTTCATGCGAGAGATAATATAGTCATATAACCTATTTTTTGTTATTATTGTGGACATAAGAGTAATAGATCTCGCATGCATGTTAGCTAAAGTGGCATACGTTAAAAAAAAGATAGCACAACTTCTAATATATAGAAGCTAAATGGAATAGAAGCTATGCTGTCTGACTCTCTCTCTTTCTAACACACATGATTATAGGTGCGATTCTTGCTAAATCTATACACACAGTTTATCTCTCCTATGTCTATGGTTATTATTCGCATAGTACTTTTATTATTGACAACAACAAATTTTATGCACCAAAATTATATGTTTATTTTCAACAGAGATTCATTTTTAAATAAATAAATAATGTACTATAATTTTGTATAGCTTATCATAAAATTATGGACTTAGCCATCACAGAGAAGGAAATTAGTTTTAGAAAATCTGTTGAACTAATTCAATCATCTTCTGAAAAGCTTGATCTTTCACCACATTTCTCAAAAAAGTCTGAAAATCTGAGAGTCGTCAATGCTTCTGAAAGGTATGTTAAACTGTATATTTTCTCTTTTTACAATGTTAAATGAACGAAGTTAGAAAGTTGAGGTGAGAACCGAGTAAATTCAAAAATTGAAAGGTGTGATTTGTGAAAATTAAAATGTTTAATACTTTTTTTATTAGAGTACAAAAATTAATTATTAGTATTATTTTTTTCTAACCAACATTGTAAAAACTACACAAAAATAACTCTACACCCCACACAAAATGACTAGGCACTAATATTTGCAATTATTTGAATCTATCTAAATATCTGTATAGCATTTTCTTGTGTAACAAATATGTGTGTATTATATATGTGTCCATCATGCAAATAATTTTATAGATTTCCTTTAGAAAATAAGTCTATAGCGCATCCCATCATTTTTGTTGATTATAGATATAAATTATGTTTATGGAAGCATGTTTTTATTATATGATAGAAACATATTATTTTATTACATGCTTTTCTGGTTTTAATTTATCACAGTATAAAAACATGATAATATTATATAATGACCACAGTATGTGCATTGTACTTTATATAACAGCTGTCTTTAAAATGATTCACACATTAATCAACATTTGCGAAAAGGAAAATAATCAGTTTACAGTCTCACCTATATAACAGTCAAATAGTACTACACATAGTTATCATACTCCTGGATGCCCTCTAAATTGCTGACAAGAAATCCATGCCGACTGTTGACTGCAGCTGTACCTAATAAAAGAAAAATAAACTTTACACAAAGCAACAATATTCTTAAGTTGCTATAAATTTTGTTATTGTTAAACAAGAAGGAAAACTTATCTAATATCGGCAGAGAGTAGCATCAACAATCTGCATTAATGGAACGTCCTGGGCCTTCCTTTTACATCTTTTAGGAACATAGCACATCATTGATAGACCGAAGATCGAATTCTTCATCCACTACATATGTGCATTATCAATATTTATGGCACTTTAGTAATGAAGAACACAAATTTTGTGCGGCAAAAATGCAACGTAAGGTTATACACATAAGGACTAAAGGGCTGCTGACTCGATTGAAAAATATACGCGAAGTATGCAACGGTACCAGTGTTGGCGACGGGCAGTGAAAAAGCGCACCCAAAAGACAACTTCAGAGCGAAAATACATTGTGAGTATACCTGTATACATCAATATATATAGATATACTCACAATGTATTTGCACTCTGAAGTTGTATCGAACATAGATACTTAAGTAAGGTTCGAGCGTTTCAACCGTTTCAACGAGAGGAATGGAGTCGTCGGTAAAGAAATGGCAACGGAATTCAAAACAGACAAATAATGCAGCACGTATGAACTGTCAGTACCCTATTGGAAAATCTCACCTGAGATATCAGCTAAGATTTCAGCTGAGATCTCAGGTGAGATCTCATGCCACAATCTCATTTGATCAATTTTTTTTGCTTATCATAGGTTATAAGTTCTTCTTTATTAATTAAACACATTTTTTGAAAAATTTGTACTTAAAAAAAATTAGAGAAATTTGTACTTAGAAAAAAATATAAACATCAAAAAAATTTCTAAGTACGAATTACCCAAACTTTTTCTAAGTTTAAATTTTTCAAAAAATGTGTTTAATCAATAAAGAAGGGCTTATAACCTATCATAAGCAAAAAATTGGTCAGATGAGATTTTGGCGTGAGATCTTACCTGAGATCTCAGATGAGATCTTAGCTGGTACCTCAGGTCAGATTTTCCAATAGGGTAATTTTCAATGAGTATTCGATTTTCTGTCCATCACTGATGTGCCAGATGTTCCTGAAAGATGTAAAAAGAGTGCCCAGGACTTCCCATATAATACATCTTGTTGATGCTATTCTCTGCTAAAATCAGATAAGTTTTCCTTCTTGTTTAATGATAATAAAATTTCTAGCAACTCTAGAATAATGTTGCTTCGTGTGAAGTTTCTTTTGCTCTTATTAGTTATAGCTGCAGTTATCAGTCGGTATGGATTTCTTGTCAGCAATATAGATTTTATTTTTTCCCGTTATTATTCATGCGATTTCTCACGTAAGTGCTCACGTGAGTTCCCTCGTTAAAAAAAGGATTGAAACGGCTTAAGAAAAAACAAACCATTTTTGGAATCCTTTTAAGTCCGTTCTAATCTTTTATAAATCCGTTTCAATCCGTAACAAAAATTTTTCAACGTAGTTGGGTTGAAACGGATATCTCATAAAATATTTCCAATTCGTTTTTTGAACATTTTAGGTAGGTTTCGATACGTTTCGATCCTTTTTTTAATGAGGGTAATCACGTGGGTGTATCGATCAATAAATAAAACATACATATATGTAAATTATAATAACGATTAGAATTTGATGGTATCAATGATGATGATAACTCAGCGGTAGGACGCTTGCTTCATAACCTTAAGATCCCGAACTTGCCATGAATTGTTGCAATTCTTAGTGACGATTCTTAGAATTATAAGGTTATGATGCTTAATGCTTGAAATTCTTAACCATAGCTCCATTATCTATATACCTGATTAATCAACTAGTAGTTTAATTAAATCATATTGTAATACGGAGATAGTTAAAGTTTAACAAATTATAAATTAAAAACTTAGATTCTTAATTACACATGTAGTTAAATATATGCTATTGCACCTTAAAAACGGTCAACATGCTAGTTATGTATAAACTAACCATGTAAGCTTGCAATAATTAATTCTGTGACTAATAGCTGATTCAAAGCTAATAATTAGTTAGATTCTCTACCACGGCAGTTATTGCACTTTTTATTAGTTTTATGAATGGCACGATGACAAAGAAGCCTGTCATGCCTGATAAATTTTTTCTCCTTTTTTCAAGCATAAAAAAGACCTATTATTTTGATCATGCACGTGTAGGGTTATAAGAGAAGATAAACATTTTATTATGTATAATTATGACGTTTTTAATTTTTGATTTGATTTTTTTATAATTTGCTTTATTCTTTAAACAAAATATCATACACTAAAATGATTTTATTTTATTTTTAGAGATAATACACCATTGAAAATGCAGACATTGACTCTCACAACAGCTGATGACTTAGCTACACTTGTTGTGATAGATTTATATTATTTACACATTAGTACCCATAAAATTGATAAAACAATATCACAATTTGTGCAACAAGAAAAAGAGTTCAAGAAAAATATCTGTGATGAAATAGATAGCTTCATATCCAAAAAAAATACTATTAACAAAACAGCCACAAACTTATTACAACTTATTAAAGTCTACATGCCAGGTGTAAAAATACCATCATCAAATAAATTAATAAAACAAATAAAATCTTATTTACATCTTATAGATGAAAATTCTGGGCTTCAAATACAATCTTGTTTTAGGTATGTTTAATTCGATTTATTTATTAAGGGGACAAAACACTTTTAAACAATAAAAAATGAAAACAGATAAAAATTATTTCAATGGATTCTGATGAATCAAGAATTTTTCTATTTATAATATATCATATTTATATATTTACATACCTTGTATTTTAACATGCTTAATCCCTTTTTGCACCTGCTTACTCGTAGTGACACTACACCCTGGTAAAACTAACTTATTAAATCCGATTCGAAAGGTAATAGGCGTTAAGGGGGTCAAGTACTCAATGAAAAATTCAAATTACGCACCATAATTATAGCAGACAAGAAAACAACTATTTCGCTTATAACAAACGAGAAAAATAAAATAACCGCAAATCACAAGTTGGTTGTGTTTAATTTAAATATCGCGTTTCTAACTCGCGTTCCTCAATCCTTGACATAGGGAACCAAACAACATTTTCGCGTTCTTAAACAGGGCATTCAATGCTTCACAACAAAGGCTATCACTTCTTTAAGATAAAATAATTTAAAAAATACTAAATTTTATAAAAGTTAGAAAAAAGTCTGTACCAGTGTTTTGTTTTTAACTTTACTAAAATTATTTTGAAAAATCCGAGTTAAGTAATTACAACTATAATTAAGTTAAGCATTTTACGATTTTAAGGTGTCTCTTGGCCAATGCTAAATAGTCATAAAAATTGTTGAGGAAATTAGAAGCAATCAGGAAAGTAAAAGACCTTAGATACGAAGGTTAAATAATACTTTATTCCAATGACTTGGATGCAAACACGACTGCTCAGTTAGTTCTGCTTCCGTCGACTTTGACAGTACTCTACACGAGCCCCCCAAGTATTATATTTTGCGAAAAATTTCCTATGAAAATATGAAATTAAAAAATCGGGTTTTTCAAATATTACAAGTGTTTTGTCCCCTTAATAGATATTATGTATCTTTAAAGGATAAAATAAAAATTATGATTAAAAGTATATTTATATTTATATATATTTACAGGTACACAACAGAAAACAATGTAGGAGCCAAAATATGTGCTACAAAATTCTGGAAAAAAGGTTCAGTTTTTAATAGTCTTTGTGGATATTGTGTAAATTTACAAGATGAGGAATCAAAATATTTAGAAGCAAATGGTCTTGATTTTTCCATTTTACTTGGAAAAAATAAAAGAGATAAGTTATGGTTGGGACCTGGCGCTTTTGTAAATCATCATTGTGATGCAAATAGCAAACTATATTGCATGAAAACAGATAATATTATATGTCTTGAAGCGACGCGCAATATTCAAAAATCAGAAGAGATAACTTTCTATTACAGTACAAATTATTTTGAGAAGGAGAAATGTGAATGTCTCAAATGTTTAGGGGAATAAGTATTAGATGTAGCGTAATTATAAAAAAAACAGTTTATAAACATCAGTTCAAAATATTTATAAATATATGTAAAATTTTTGTACAGTCACAATAAAGTATAATGATAAATAGTTCAAAAAATAATTTTTCAAATACACAACCTTATTAAAACCGTTTGTATATACGAAAGATCCAGTACAAATGTACAATCAATACAAAATTACATAAAATAAATACATTGTTCTTTTAAAGTGAGTTGGCGATTGAACGTAAGCATGATAGTAAGCATGATTGAGAGTGTAACGGACGACTATGGATACCAGCCTAAATCATAATCACATTATTTGAATTAAGACTTAATAAAATGCGATAAAAGTCAATATAGGCGGATGTAGATCGATAAATAGATAAAAAGATTAATTATCACGTTTATCTAGAACTAAATTGATTGGTAAGTACGACAAAAAGTGATACTAAATCTATTAGTTTAACAGTTTTCATAAACGGCTATGTTTAGAGCATAAATACTTGTTACGCACGACAAAAAAAGTAATAGTAAATAAACTATAATAACAGTTTTACTAAATCTATTTTAGTTTTACAGTATATTTTAGTATCACGATTATATAGAACTAAATACTTAATACGCACTACAAAAAAGTGATATTAAATCTGTTAGTTTAACAGTTCGTATAAACGGCTTTCACAGCTGTAGATACAGAAATGGCTTTTGTGAATATTGTCGTATACAGTTACGAAAGCTGACGTGTTATGAACCTCATCGCCAACCAATGTATTCGTAGAAACCACTTCTAAACCTATTGTGGTTAAAGCCGTTTGTGAAAACTGTTAAACTAATAGATTTCGTACCACGTTTATCTAGAACTAAAATACTTGGTACGTACGACAATATTTATTACTAAATCTATTAGTTTAACAGTTCGTATGAACGACTACCACTGCAATAGATTTAGAATTGGTTTCTACGAATATATTCGCTGTCAACGACGTCCAAAACACGTTCTTTCGTCATTGACAACGAATATATTCGTCGAAATCACGTCCAAGTCAATTGCAGTTTAAACGAACTGTTAAACTAATAGAATTAATATCACTCTTTTGTAGTCAGCACTAAGTATTTTAGTTCTAGATAAACGGGATACTAAACCTAATAGTTTAAGAGTTCGTATAAACGGCTGTCACCACAATAGATCTAGAACTGGTTTCTACGAATATATTCGTTGGCGCTGACGTCCATAGCACGTCAGCTTTCGTCATTGTATACGAATATAATCGTAGAAATCACTTCTAAATCTATTCTGATAATAGCCGTTTGTGAAAATTCTTAAACTAATAGATTTAGTATCACTTTTTTGTCATGCTTACCAATTATTTTAATTCTAAATAAACGTGATACTAAATCTATTAGTTTAACCATTTGCTCAAACGGCTATCACCATAATAGGTTTAGAAGCGGTTTCTACGAATATATTCGTTGGCGCTGACGTCCAAAGCAGGTCATCTTTCGTCATTCTATACGAATATCATCGTAGGAATCCCTTCTAAATCTATTGTGATGATAGCCGTTTGTGAAAACTGTTAAACTAATAGATTGAGTATCACTTTTTTGTCATGCTTACCAATTATTTTAGTTCTAAATAAACCTGATACTAAATCTATTAGTTTAACCATTTGCTCAAACAGCAATCATCATAATAGGTTTAGAAGCGGTTTCTACGAATATATTCGTTGGCGCTGACGTCCATAGCACGTTAGCTTTCGTCATTGTATACGAATATAATCGTAGAAATCACTTCTAAATCTATTGTGATGATAGCCGTTTGTGAAAATTGTTAAACTAATAGATTTAGTATCACTTTTTTTTCATGCTTACAAATTATTTTAGTTCTAAGTAAACGTGATACTACATCTATTAGTTTAACCATTTTCTCAAACGGCTATCACCATAATAGGTTTAGAAGAGGTTTCTACGAATATATTCGTTGGCGCTGATGTCCATAGCACTTCAGCTTTCGTTATTGTATACGAATATAATCGTAGAAATCACTTCTAAACCTATTATGGTGATAGCCGTTTGAGAAAATGGTTAAACTAATAGATTTAGTATCACTTATTTCTCATGCTAATCAATTACTTTAGATCTAAATAAACGTGATACTAAATCTATTAGTTTAACCATTTGCTCAAACGGCTATCACCATAATAGGTTTAAAAATGGTTTTTACGAATATATTCATTGGCGATGACGTCCATAGCACGTCAGCTATCGTCATTATATACGAATATAATCGTAGAAACCACTGCTAAATCTATTGTGATGATAGCCGTTTGTGAAAACTGTTAAACTAATAGATTTAGTATCACTTTTTTGTCATGCTTACCAATTATTTTAGTTCTAAATAAACGTGATACTAAATCTATTAGTTTAACAATTTGCTCAAACGGCTATCACCATAATAGGTTTAAAAATGGTTTTTACGAATATATTCATTGGCGATGACGTCGATAGCACGTCAGCTATCGTCATTATATACGAATATAATCGTAGAAATCACTGCTAAATCTATTGTGATGATAGCCGTTTGTGAAAACGGTTAAACTAATAGATTTAGTATCACTTTTTTGTCATGCTTACCAATTATTTAATTCTAAATAAACGTAATACTAAATCTATTAGATGAACCATTTTCTCAAACAGCTATCACCATAATAGGTTTAGAAGCGGTTTCTACGAATATATTCGTTGGCGCTGACGTCCATAGCACGTCAGCTTTCGTCATTGTATACGAATATAATCGTAGAAATCACTTCTAAATCTATTCTGATAATAGCCGTTTGTGAAAATTCTTAAACTAATAGATTTAGTATCACTTTTTTGTCATGCTTACCAATTATTTTAATTCTAAATAAACGTGATACTAAATCTATTAGTTTAACCATTTGCTCAAACGGCTATCACCATAATAGGTTTAGAAGCGGTTTCTACGAATATATTCGTTGGCGCTGACGTCCAAAGTAGGTCATCTTTCGTCATTCTATACGAATATCATCGTATGAATCCCTTCTAAATCTATTGTGATGATAGCCGTTTGTGAAAACTGTTAAACTAATAGATTGAGTATCACTTTTTTGTCATGCTTACCAATTATTTTAGTTCTAAATAAACCTGATACTAAATCTATTAGTTTAACCATTTGCTCAAACGGCTATCACCATAATAGGTTTAAAAATGGTTTTTACGAATATATTCATTGGCGATGACGTCCATTGCACGTCAGCTTTCGTCATTATATACGAATATAATCGTAGAAATCACTTCTAAATCTATTGTGATGATAGCCGTTTGTGAAAATTGTTAAACTAATAGATTTAGTATCACTTTTTTGTCATGCTTACCAATTATTTTAGTTCTAAATAAACGTGATACTAAATCTATTAGTTTAACCATTTGCTCAAACGGCTATCACCATAATAGGTTTAAAAATGGTTTTTACGAATATATTAATTGGCGATGACGTCCATAACACGTCAGCTATCGTCATTAGATACGAATATAATCGTAGAAATCACTGCTAAATCTATTGTGATGATAGCCGTTTGTGAAAACTGTTAAACTAATAGATGTAGTATCACTACATTGTCATGCTTACCAATTATTTTAGTTCTCGATAAACGTCGTAATAAATTTATAGTAGTTTGACAGTTTGTATAAACAGCTATCACCACAATAGATGTAGAAGTGAATTCTACGAATATATTCATTGGCGATGACATCCATAGCACGTCAGCTTTCGTCATTGTATACGAATATAATCGTAGAAATCACTTCTAAATCTATTGTGATGATAGCCGTTTGTGAAAACTGTTAAACTAATAGATTTAGTATCACTAATTTCTCAAGCTAATCAATTACTTTAGATCTAAATAAACGTGATACTAAATCTATTAGATTAACCATTTTCAAAAACGGCTATCACAATAATAGATTAGGAAGTGGATTATGCAAATATATTCATTGGCGATGACGTCCATAGCACGTCAGCTTTCGTCATTATATACGAATATAATCGTAGAAATCACTTCTAAATCTATTGTGATGATAGCCGTTTGTGAAAACTGTTAAACTAATAGATTTAGTATCACTTATTGCTCATGCTAATCAATTATTTTAGTTCTAAATAAACGTGATACTAAATCTATTAGTTTAACCATTTGCTCAAACGGCTATCACCATAATAGGTTTAGAAGTGGTTTCTATGAATATATTCGTTAGCGCTGACGTCCATAGCACATCAGCTTTCGTCATTGTATACGAATATTATCGTAGAAACCACTTCTAAATCTATTGTGATGATAGCGGTTTGTGAAAACTGTTAAACTAATAGATTTAGTATCACTTATTTCTCATGCTAATCAATTACTTTAGATCTACATAAACGTGATACTAATTTCTCATGCTAATCAATTACTTTAGATCTACATAAACGTGATACTAAATCTATTAGATTAACCATTTTCAAAAACGGCTATCACAATAATAGCTTAGGATGTGGATTATGCAAATATATTCATTGGCGATGACGTCCATAGCACGTCAGCTTTCGTCATTATATACGAATATATTCGTAGAAACCGCTTCTAAACCTATTATGGTGATAGCCGTTTGAGAAAATGGTTCATCTAATAGATTTAGTATCACTACATTGTCATGCTTACTAATTATTTTAGTTCTAAATAAACGTGATACTAAATCTATTAGTTTAACCATTTGTTCAAACGGCTATCACCATAATAGGTTTAGAAGCGGTTTCTACGAATATATTCGTTAGCGCTGACGTCCATAGGACGTCAGCTTTCGTCATTGTATACGAATATAATCGTAGAAACCACTTCTAAATCTATTGTGGTGATAGCCGTTTGTGTAAACGGTTAAACTAATAGATGTAGTATCACTACATTGTCATGCTTACCAATTATTTTAGTTCTCGATAAACGTCGTAATAATTTTATAGTAGTTTGACAGTTTGTATAAACGGCTATCACAATAATAGATTAGGAAGTGGATTATGCAAATATATTCATTGGCGATGACGTCCATAGCACATCAGCTTTCGTCATTATATACGAATATAATCGTAGAAATCACTTCTAAATCTATTGTGATGATAGCCGTTTGTGAAAACTGTTAAACTAATAGATTTAGTATCACTTATTTCTCATGCTAATCAATTATTTTAGTTCTAAATAAACGTGATACTAAATCTATTAGTTTAACCATTTGCTCAAACGGCTATCACCATAATAGAATTAAAAATGGTTTTTATGAATATATTCATTGGCGATGACGTCCATAGCACGTCAGCTATCGTCATTATATACGAATATAATCGTAGAAATCACTTCTAAATCTATTGTGATGATAGCCGTTTGTGAAAATTGTTAAACTAATAGATTTAGTATCACTTTTTTTTCATGCTTACAAATTATTTTAGTTCTAAGTAAACGTGATACTAAATCTATTAGTTTAACCATTTTCTCAAACGGCTATCACCATAATAGGTTTAGAAGAGGTTTCTACGAATATATTCGTTGGCGCTGACATCCATAGCACGTCAGCTTTCGTCATTGTATACGAATATAATCGTAGAAATCACTTCTAAATCTATTGTGATGATAGCCGTTTGTGAAATTTGTTAAACTAATAGATTGAGTATCACTTTTTTGTCATGCTTACCAATTATTTTAGTTCTAAATAAACCTGATACTAAATCTATTAGTTTAACCATTTGCTCAAACGGCTATCACCATAATAGGTTTAGAAGCGGTTTCTACGAATATATTCGTTGGCGCTGACGTCCATAGCACGTCAGCTTTCGTCATGCTATACGAATATAATCGTAGGAATCACTTCTAAATCTATTGTGGTGATAGCCGTTTGTGTAAACGGTTAAACTAATAGATGTAGTATCACTACATTGTCATGCTTACCAATTATTTTAGTTCTCGATAAACGTCGTAATAAATATATTAGTTTAACCATTTGTTCAAACGGCTATCACCATTATCGTGATTATATACGAATATAATCGTAGAAATCACTTCTAAATCTATTGTGATGATAGCCGTTTGTGAATATTGTTAAACTAATAGATTTAGTATCACTTTTTTTTCATGCTTACAAATTATTTTAGTTCTAAGTAAACGTGATACTAAATCTATTAGTTTAACCATTTTCTCAAACGGCTATCACCATAATAGGTTTAGAAGAGGTTTCTACGAATATATTCGTTGGCGCTGACATCCATAGCACGTCAGCTTTCGTCATTGTATACGAATATAATCGTAGAAATCACTTCTAAATCTATTGTGATGATAGCCGTTTGTGAAAATTGTTAAACTAATAGATTTAGTATCACTTTTTTGTCATGCTTACCAATTATTTTAGTTCCAAATAAACGTGATACTAAATCTATTAGTTTAACCATTTGCTGAAATGGCTATGACCATAATAGGTTTAAAAATAGTTTCTACGAATATATTCGTTGGCGCTGACGTCCATAGCAGGTCATCTTTCGTCATTCTATACGAATATAATCGTAGGAATCACTTCTAAATCTATTGTGATGATAGCCGTTTGTGAAAATTGTTAAACTAATAGATTTAGTATCACTTTATTGTCATGCTTACAAATTATTTTAGTTCTAAGTAAGCGTGATACTAAATCTATTAGTTTAACCATTTTCTCAAACGGCTATCACCATAATAGGTTTAGAAGCGGTTTCTACGAATATATTCGTTGGCGCTGACGTCCATAGCAGGTCATCTTTCGTCATTCTATACGAATATAATCGTAGGAATCACTTCTAAATCTATTGTGATGATAGCCGTTTGTGAAAATTGTTAAACTAATAGATTTAGTATCACTTTTTTTTCATGCTTACAAATTATTTTAGTTCTAAGTAAACGTGATACTAAATCTATTAGTTTAACCATTTTCTCAAACGGCTATCACCATAATAGGTTTAGAAGAGGTTTCTACGAATATATTCGTTGGCGCTGATGTCCATAGCACTTCAGCTTTCGTTATTGTATACGAATATAATCGTAGAAATCACTTCTATATCTATTGTGATGATAGCCTTTTGTGAAAACTGTTAAACTAATAGTTTTTTTATCACTTTTTTGTGGTCCTTACCAATGATTTTTGTACTAGATAATCGTTCTAGATAAACTAATATACTTGGTGTGCCCTACAAAATGTGATACTAAATCTATTAGTTTAACCATTTTTACACCTGGCTATCACCACAATAGATTTAGAAATGATTTCTACCATTATATTCGTATACAATGACCAAAGCTGACGTGCATTGGACGTTATCGCCAATATATTCTTAGAAACCGCTTTTAAATCTATTGTGGTGATAGCCGTTTGTGAAAATTGTTAAACTAATAGATTTAGTATCACTTTTTTTTCATGCTTACAAATTATTTTAGTTCTAAGTAAACGTGATACTAAATCTATTAGTTTAACCATTTTCTCAAACGGCTATCACCATAATAGGTTTAGAAGAGGTTTCTACGAATATATTTGTTGGCGCTGATGTCCATAGCACTTCAGCTTTCGTTATTGTATACGAATATAATCGTAGAAATCACTTCTATATCTATTGTGATGATAGCCTTTTGTGAAAACTGTTAAACTAATAGTTTTTTTATCACTTTTTTGTGGTCCTTACCAATGATTTTTGTACTAGATAATCGTTCTAGATAAACTAATATACTTGGTGTGCCCTACAAAATGTGATACTAAATCTATTAGTTTAACCATTTTTACACCTGGCTATCACCACAATAGATTTAGAAATGATTTCTACCATTATATTCGTATACAATGACCAAAGCTGACGTGCATTGGACGTTATCGCCAATATATTCTTAGAAACCGCTTTTAAATCTATTGTGGTGATAGCCGTTTGTGAAAATTGTTAAACTAATAGATTTAGTATCACTTTTTTTTCATGCTTACAAATTATTTTAGTTCTAAGTAAACGTGATACTAAATCTATTAGTTTAACCATTTTCTCAAACGGCTATCACCATAATAGGTTTAGAAGAGGTTTCTACGAATATATTTGTTGGCGCTGATGTCCATAGCACTTCAGCTTTCGTTATTGTATACGAATATAATCGTAGAAATCACTTCTATATCTATTGTGATGATAGCCTTTTGTGAAAACTGTTAAACTAATAGTTTTTTTATCACTTTTTTGTGGTCCTTACCAATGATTTTTGTACTAGATAATCGTTCTAGATAAACTAATATACTTGGTGTGCCCTACAAAATGTGATACTAAATCTATTAGTTTAACCATTTTTACACCTGGCTATCACCACAATAGATTTAGAAATGATTTCTACCATTATATTCGTATACAATGACCAAAGCTGACGTGCATTGGACGTTATCGCCAATATATTCTTAGAAACCGCTTTTAAATCTATTGTGGTGATAGCCGTTTTTGAAATCTGTTAAACTAATAGATTTATTACCACGTTTATTTAGAACTAAAATAATTGGGAAGCACGACAAATGGGTATTACTAAATCGATTGGTTTAACAGTTCGTATAATCGGCTATCACTGCAATAGATTTAGAAGTGGTTTCTACGAATATATTCGTTGGCGATGACGAATGGACGTGTGTTTGAGCCGCTTATATATTTAGTATTTCGCGCCTGAAACTTTGTAGCGCTCCTCAGCATTATTAATTCACGGGCCGTTCACTTGGCATTAACTACCTGCCTTTACCTATACCATCACAGAATTCCCTACGGGGCCTATTCTCGAGCACAACTTGCAGAGTCTCTACACGAGTATAATTAGTTCGATTAGCGTACTTTTTTTTTAATAAACAGTGTCGATTGAGAAGAAGTCTTATGTTGTTTTGCCTAGCTGCCCATAATTTGCTTCGCTTCACTTCTCGTCCAGCTTTCCTCACCGTACGCTGCGGCTTCTTACCTGAATTTGCTGACCCCGGGAAAGAGCCGAAACAAGGTGTTTTGGACCTTATCATTCGTAGAAACAAATTGTAATCCCATTGTGGTGATAGCCGGTTGTGTAAACTGTTAAACTAATATATTTAGTATAACTTTTTTGTAGTGCGTACCAAGTATTTCATATCTATAAAAAAGTGATACTAAATCTGTTAGTTCAACAGTTTTCATAAGCGCTATCACTACAATAGATTTAAAAGTGGTTTCTATGAATATATTCGTGGACTATGACGAAAGCTGACGTGTTTTGTACGCACTACAAGGATCGATATCAGACAAATAAATAGTTTTCTGTATCGAATTTAAAATCGGTCGTGATTTCGGAAACTGCTTTTCGTAACTAAATCGGATATATGCTTGCGTAACTTTTTAATCTATTGCGGTGATAGTCATGTATGAGAACTGTTGAACTATTTGATTCAGTATCCTTTTCTCTTGAATCAAAGTAGTTGATACGAACTATAAGAATCGGGATCAGACAAAAGAATAATTTTCAGATTCTATGACACAGTGCGGTGCTGATTCATCCATCGAAAATATCGATTGATACATCGAACCTCCAAGTTGATGTAGCGAGAAAATATCTCAGAATAGCGAGATGCTGCGCTGTTTGTTGTAAACGGCGCGTCTGTTGCTTGATTCCGTGTACCGGTGACTTAACCGTCGCCGAGTAATAGGTACGAGATAAGCTGTTATTACTGAGTGTTTGTGCACGGAAGAATGAGTTAGTCGAACGACATTTTTTAATCCTATTTATAAAAAACTTGTGGTAACGATTCGATCCTTTGAGGAACAGCGTATCATATATGATACACCAAACTTTTTTCAGTTTTTTATCCATACCCCGACCGTTTTCAGCTCAAATGCTCTTGAATAAACTTCTACACCGTCATTAGTACTTAGACCTCGTAATGCTTCGATTGAAAATTTGAAAATTTATTTATTTAAGTAAAAATTGTCGTAGGCAGAGTTTTTAAGGTTATCTTGTGCGAATTTGTATAAAGCAAAGGGTTTTTTGAGTCACTGATAATAGATCCGGTATCAGAGTTCGAAACTCAAAATTCGAAATAAGGGATAAAAATATATCCCTAGAACAAAAATATATCCCTCAAAGGGTTAACCGATAAATAGTCACCTTGCTTAGTTAAATGAAAAACATTCGCACATTCCCATGCGTTAACCGTTTCACGCAATGACCTAAAACTTATTTATTACCCAACGAGACAAAAACCTTACTTGTTTGGAATTAACGTTTTCGAACTTGCATCTAAATGTACTATAATATGACAATAAATTACTTTTAAAGCAATGTTTTTATTATTGAAAAAAATGCTGACATTATCAAAGTACTACCTGCCAAGTTATACAAAATAATATTCATTTACATTAAGTAATCCTTAGCTTTAAACTTTATCTAATATTTATATACTTAAAATTAAGTAATATTTTGTTATAGACTTTGTCTTTAATATATTATTTACTTAGAATTAAGTAATACTTGATAATCTTTCAGTCTTTCTCGTTAACAATCTTTTGGTTTTCAGACGTCTAATAACTTTTAGACCTGATCATCCTGATTATTAGATTTCATTCTCTGGTTGCTTATATAAGACCTGATGTGCATAACATTTCTTCTTTCTAAAACATTAAACTTCGCTTTCATATCCATTAAATATTCTGTTGACACACGAGACGGAAGCGAGTTATCCTTTATGTAAGACTTTACGGCAGCTTTTTCTTGCTCTGTCCATGCAATTTTCTTAGCTAAAAATGTACACAGATAAACATGAAGGGCAAGATATATTGACTACACATATTTACTTGAATAAGTAAAATACAAACTTTTCTTAGAATTTCGCGATTCCTCTTCTTCGTCGTCAGAATCACATTTTTTTTTTTGAATACCCTTTGACTTTTTAACGCTCTTGCTTTGTAATTTTTCTAATTTTTCCTTCATGAAAAAATTTATGGGCTTTGGTAACTCAGCTTTCTTATCTGGAACTAAAAATATGAAAAGAATTAAATTTAGAACTGCTTTTTGATAACAATTATATTGTTATGACCGAGCTCGAACTTTGGTGCAAGCAAGTGTAAATTGCTCGTAGCAACTTGATGCAATTGACGATTGCATCAAGTTAAATAGTTACTGAACTATGTGCACTGATAACAGAATTTAACATTTGTTAAAACAATGATGGTATATTATAATCGGATCTTTGGAGAAAATAGAAATACTACGTTTATCACGGGATTACGACGACATCAAGAATAAGAAAATAAGGGATTTTAAATTCTTAACAGATGTATGGGAAAAGCTTATGAAACGCGAAACCAAGACATGTTTTTTTATATAATGTATGGCAATGAATATGACTTTTGGTATAAATGCTATCCTTTGGATTACGACGACAGTGTCTCAAAGATAATAGTAGTGGATAATAATCGATGAAGATCAGCGGTGATAAACTACATGAATAAAGAACATTTGAAATCAAATTTTTGTTGTTAATATCACAATAAATATTAAGATATCTAAAACATTTTGCTCTATTAGCGTTTAAAATGCAACGGTTATAGGATTAAGGCGATATTTGTTATGGGACCCAAATAAGAAAATTAAACTTTGGTACGAGAAAATGTTTTGGCATGACAATATTAATTGAAAAATGCATCAAGTTAAGTAGTTAGTAAACTATATTCACTGATAAAGAATATTTACATTTGTTTAGCAACCTCTAGCAACGATATCAACGTCTGGCTGAATGTTATTGTTTATGCGAGTCTAGTTTTGACAGCTGTTGTGTTAAGACATGTTTACGTGTGTACGAATAAAGTGTCTGAGTCCCGTGTTATATTATATTAGATGAATAATGTATAATTGATAATAATATAGAGAGAATTATAATCATTAATCATTATTAAGAAATTATTAGCTATAAATAAAGATATTTCATTTTTACCTTCGTTTTCATCATCGTCCTCAGGTAGATATTCCGATCCTGCAGATGAATTTGAATCTATATTATTATTTATTGTATCCTCTATCTTATCATTTGTGTGTTTTTCATTAACTTTTGATTTAACGCTTAGAGCATTTTCGAGCAATGGTGCTAGGTTAATCAGGTCGCGAATTGGTATCTTTTGACGATAGTAGTTTTTGTGTATGTCCAACTCATGCCCTAAGAAGTTAGCGAGGTCTTTTAAACTGTTATCTTCGATATCAGCTGCGTACATCATGGTTGCGATTTGTTTCCTCAATAATGTACCGCGCAGTGTGCTGCTATCTTCAACACCGCATGATTCAGCATAAGGCTTCATAATTTGATAGGACTCATAATAATGATCAATAGATGTATCATCTGAGACTTTAGCAAATACATATTTGTTATTTTTTAATCTTTCAGGTCTTAATTTTATTATTATATTAATACTTTGTAGGAGGCGCTCATGAATCAGTAAACCTACTGTACGCAAGCCTTTTTTATTTATTATAGCAACGCGTACATATTCTCGTGCTTTTGCTTTAGCTTTTTCTGATAATTTAGTAAATTCTTCACCTGCGTTCGATTCATCGATACGAAACAGTCTTGATTCTTTTAAGTCATCTAAAAGTAATCGTGATATCTCACCTTGTCTCTTTCGGTTATATAATTGTACTAATATTAAAGTAGATTCATTAAGTTCCTTAAAAGCCGTGGAACGAATTTCTTTATTTTTAGAAGTGTCATTTGGTGTTTTTTCTAATGTTTTAATAGATTTTAGTCGAATGTTTTCTGCATATCGATGTAGTTTATTAATGTCTTCTATACTTGGAAGATTTATCATCGGTTTGTCTTTTGCCTTTTCTAATAAACTGTCTCTTGACTTTTTATTCAAATTCTTGAATTTGTTGGGTAGGATATTTTGAAGAGCTTGAATTTCATCTCGCGAACTAATCATATCTGTTTCTTCATAGTAACCTTTGAAAAATTTTAGAACTTTATTTAGTAACGTTGTCATTTCTGGAATCTTGTTAACCTTTGAAACTAATCCAGTTTTCACATCATGATCTGCCATTTTTTTAAATGTCTCAGCAATCAAAGTGGCGTTCTTTTTTTTAAGGATATCTTGTAAGGACTTGATGGTTTCATCTTCTTTGTTTATAATATTTACTAAATCTCCTAGGGTTCGTAATTGATGACTAATCATAGAATAATTTTGATCCTTATTATAAAAATCGACTAGATCGTTACCGTATAATATTATAAATTTATCACGTTTAACGGTGTTTTTTATTTCACCAGGGTCCATTTTTTTTAAGACTAAGGATCGCAGTCTTTCACTCGCGTCTGGATGAATATCAGGAATCAAGTTTTCGCATTCTCTCAAATATGATTTTGAATGTTTCGCTCTTTGATTTATTGGACATTTGTGCTTTCTCAAAAAAGTTTTTTTTAAATATTTAAAGCAGTATTTACAGGGTACGCGTTCAGCAGCTGACTCATTTGTAGGCAAATCAAAGTTGTACAAGACTGGAACTTCATGGCCATCAGAAGTAGTACGCATTGCAACAGTAGCTTTATTTAAACTTGGTTTATTTGGAAACGAAAATTCACCCGTAACTTCATCTAACTTTCCTAATATAATTTGTTTATTATTTAACTTTCTGGCTCCGTACAATTCCTTTTCCAATGGATTTTTGTTTGCGTTGTAATCTCCTAAATTTACTAACATTGTTATAGATTTTGAACATTCTTCTTTATCTAATCGAGTAATCTCTTTCATTATTTGTTCATCTTTATGTACTGTTGTGATGTGTCGTTTGATTTTATCAGCAATTTTGGCATCGCAAAAATAGCAGGCATGGATTTTTGGCTCTCTTTGATTCTTCAATTTTGAATCTCTTCTAGTTGCACACCTAGATACGTGTTTTTCTTGTAGATTGACTATGGGAGATCCAGGGACGTTTAAATTTAAATTAGTTGTATCAAGCTTTCCAGATTCGAGTAAGATTAGTTTTTCTGAAATATAAAAATATATTATTTTAATACGTTTGCATAAATAAAAGTATTCTTAGGTGTAGAGTCATGTTAAATGTTTCACTACAATACAAGTGTGAAACGTAGAGTAACCTCAGATCAAACGATAGTATCAGTAGATAGGATATAAGCATACCAGATCACCCGGATTCTAGATCACTCCCACCTTTTTCAAAGTAATTTAAAATCCGAGGTGTGCATAAGCCCCCTTTGGATTGCCCATTCCCGAAACCGGATTCCCGAACTCTGTTAGAGTAGCCTTTTCCCCAGGATAAATTCCTTCGCTAATGATAATTTCGATTTTTCTTTTGAGAAATTAAATCAGTCGATTGAAGCATTTTAACTGCGTCCAAGAGGGCTTCAAAAGTGTTATGTTTACACAATCGTATAACCTATTGTTGCTACAATATAAAACAATAGGTTGTACGATTGTGTAAAGTTAAGAATAAAGCATTATTTCGTTGAGGGTGTAGGATTTTTTTTGTGTACCGTTTCTCTAGGGAAAGTTTAAATAATTTGATCGTACCGTTTTTGTTGCTCTTTGCCGTTCTACTACTATTTCTAGTTCGACTGCGTGGACGTCTAGATTTACCAGTATTGTCTGCAGTATAGATAACTTCTGCAGGCGAATTGTGATGTACGTTTTCAATTTCCTTGTCTTGCGAATATTGAGCTACATCCGGTTTGATACCAGAACATTCATGCACATCGTTTTCTGGCATATTCGGTTTGCTAGAAATTATTTGACCTAAAATTATAATAATGGTTTATAAATCATTCATTAGTATGAATGAATATTTAGAATGCATGAGTAACTTTAAACGTAATCTACGCGTATTAATTTTTCTGTACTTTAGACTTATCGAACTTTGAAATTGACATGTGATAAAATCGCATAGAAGAATTAACGATTAATTATATGGCACGAATAAAAGTCTTACATTATGGACTAAATAATTTTTTAAAGTAGGAACAAATTTTTAATGTATAAAGTTTGCTTTTCAAGATCGGAAATTGCCACATATGTACATGTCCGTGCGCAAACAGACTATCAGTAAAATATATGTAAATTACATATATAAAACAATTCGGTTCCTCATGTTATTTAAAAGCGCAAGGTATTTCGGGTTCGAAAATATAGATATTTTTATACTCTATTGCATACATTATGTCTGATTAAAATCTCTAAATTCTATCACTGAAAAAAAAAACAGAAAAAAAACGCATTGACAAATTCGAAAATTGAATAATTCCTTTTCCCGAATTCAGAATAAAAATCAAATATGTGAGCCAAATATCATTGATATTGATCAAGTAGTTATAGAGATATTTTGGTAGAAACGAATGTAACGTCTTTCATGCAGACACAACCATTGATGAAACGGTACTTATGCGGACTTTGGCAGACTTATACGGACTGGCGCATAAGTACAACGGACTTTCATACACAGAATATGACTTATGTGGACCATATATAATCATTGCTTTAGCACAAAGGTTGTTGTGTGGACACTTTCATACATATATTGTGAATTATAAACATACATATGTGTGTGCGCGCGTGGATGTATTTATATATATATATAAATACATCCACGCGCGCACGCACACACACACACGAATCAGTAAGCATACGGGGATTTTCTAAAATCACATGATTTGAACCTCTAACACCTCCAAATATATTTCTGGAAAGTTTTAAGGAAATTTAAAACTTTACTGTAACAGTTTTCTCTAGAATTCAGCAATAGTTTAAGATTTTTAAATAACTAACATTCTACTAGTGTCACAATATTATTACAAAATATTAATAAAACTAAAATCTTAATATCTATAACAATACAATATATGTTACCTTCTTTCTCATATGATCTAATGCTTGGTTGATTTCCTATAAGCTTAACATTAAATTCATTGCTTATCTCTTCAAAATTATTTATCTCTTCAAAATTATTTATCTCTTCAAAATATTCAATCTTTTCAACATTATCTATGTCTTTAAAATTTTCAATATCTTTAACATTTTCTATCTCTTCAACATTTTCTGACTCTTTAAAATTTGCTATATCTTCAACATTTTCTATCTTTTCAAAATTTGCTATATCTTCAACATTTTCTATCTCTTCAAAATTTGCTATATCTTCAATATTTTCTATCTCTTCAAAATTTTCTATACGTTCATAATCGGCTGTATCTTCAAAATTTTCTATTTTGTCGATATTTATTATCTCTTCAACATTTTCCATCACTTCAAAATTTTCGAATTCTTCAATGTTTACTGATACTACAGAGTTTTCTACCTTTTTACAGTTTACTACTTCTTTGAAGCCTTCTGACTCGACGTTAAAATAAATCTTTGCTTCTCCATATTCTAAGAGTAAAAAAATGACCAAAGTTATATTTGTACAAATGATAAAACAATCAAGTTGTGAAGCCTGAGTAAAAAAAAATATAAGCGTGCATCAAAATAACCAAGAATTTAAAATGTTAATTTTTTGGAAAAAATTAACATCTGAATCAATTACGTTGCAACTTGGATAAATATTTAACAAATTACCACATTTATTAAAATTTTTTTTTAATCTAAGCTGAAAGAATTGCCTTAACATATCAACTTATTATTATGTTTCAAAATCAAAACTATATACCTACCTATATCATTCAGTTCAGACTCAATACTTTCTAGCAATTGAGTTTTTTCATTAAGATAAAAAATAGGAATAGAATCGATGTCCAAATCAGTTTGACTTTGTCTGGAGTTATTTAAGGATTTTCGTTTTGGCACTTTCTGAATGACAGATACCTGTATAGCCTTTTGTGATGCTTGTTCATTTGAATCGAACTGTAGGTGATTGTTCGTAACTAAAGGAAATAAAATATAATAAAGATTTATATACGTTAACAAAAAGCAATTTTAAATTCTAAGGAAATACTTACAGCTTTCATTAACATAACTTTGTGACAACAAACCACTTTGAATTGATTCATTCAATTCGTTATCCATTAATACTATTGGATTGTCTTCATTTAATAATTTCGCCATATTTATCAACATGCCTCTATCATCTTTAAAAATAAAATATCAGGTTTAATATATATATATATATTATAAATTATTAGCATATAAGTTGTATGTTTGATTTTTATTATAAAATGAATGATGGTAAGTGATTAATTGCATTTTGAAAAGCCAAGGCAAAAAATAGTATCACAATTTAATGTTTATAAATTGATTAGAAAAGTTCTATTATAAACAAAAAAAAGTATATCGTATAATTGTATAATCGTAAGTACATTAGATCGAGTAAAGAGATTGCAATACAATCTCAAGTTGAGACGAAAAGCTCACAAGCTCTTAATATATATCAACTTTTGTCTAACACACATATTAATTTTTGCTACACGGTGCAAAAGAAGCTGCAAACACTTCACACTGATTTAGGATGGGAACCCGTACCCCGTCGCAACTGCTTAGTCATATGCGCGCATGGGCCGGCGGAAGTATCGGCGATGACACCCTCCGAGTAAGATGGATCGACCTGTTGCCACCGAATGTGTCAAAAACGTTGTGCATTCTGCGAAACAACACGCTCGACGAAATAGCAGAGGTTGCCGACACTATCATGGAGAAAGGCCCAGCTGTGTTCGCCGTAACGTCATCCACCACTTGATGCGACCCATCGCCAGCTCACAGTGCCGCCCCGGAACCCGCAGACGCAACTAACGAGATCATCTTGGCTGAGCTCGTCATCTTGCGGGTCTCAATGTCGTAGATTGCTACAACCACAGCTCGAATGCTCGAATGGATTCAGAACCACAGCAACGACGACAATTTGCAGCAGGAAGGCGACCAGAGTGGGCGCCCTCGGTCACGAAGTCGGACGCCAGCAGTCACCACGAGCCACTGCTATTACCATCAGCGATTCGGCGACCTGGCAACGAACTGTCGAGCGCCGTGCACATATCCGAAGGCCTCGGGAAACTAACCCGGCTGCTTGGAGTAACGGCGGTCTCCGATAGCCGTCACACAAACGAAACCCGCCTACACGTGTTCGACCGAGAAACGAATACCCGGTTTTTAATCGACTCAGGATCCGTGCTGTCTCTCCTGATCCGTTTGTCAGTGAAAGAGCGCTAGCTGATTCATTGACAATATAAAATCCAGAAAGTTTTAACAAATTAAAGTAGATTTTATTTTTAAAAGTTATTATGATATAAAAAAATTGAATCAATTGTGAAACAATTAATATATTAATTCATAAATTTTAATTTGATATTAATTGAAACAATGTTTCCAAATTGCTTGAGAAATTCTAACCTCCAAACTTAAGATATGTCCAAAAGGCAAAGCAAATAAAAGGACTTGCACTTGCGAAGCGCGCTAAATGTCACTAATAGTTTTAGACTCTTGAGATAAATCACCATGGAAAGTTTCAGCCCTCTCAGTAAAATAGTTTTCAAATAAGAGAGAAAAGAAAATTGCCAAAAAATAACCGTATAAAATCTTTGAGAATTTGGTTTTCTCTCTCATTTGAAAACTATTATACTTAGAGGGCTGAAACTTTCCATGGTGATTTGTCCCCAGAGTTTAAAACAATATATTCAGTTGTCTTTATCTTAAAAGTTATAAATTTGATTTTGACTTTTAGACATACATTGATACTTTGTATGTCTAAAAGTATATGTGTAAAAGTCAATATCAAAACTATATAGCGAAAGTAGTTGCTCGGGCGAAGCGCGCCAAATGTCACTAATGGTTTATAAAAATTGAAATATTGTTCAAGTGGTCAAGTATTTTGGTCACCCGTTGCTAATAGGTACATTTATCTTATGAACTCATAGATATGTCACTAAATATGAAGCTCACATCTCCTGTTTACAATCCAATACATGGAGGGATGTTACATCATAATCGTTTATGCTATTATTACCGACATATTTTTACATGTTTATGTTTTCTATCTATGTATAATGTTTTAGAGGTTATGGCCCAGTTGAAAAAAAATATAATAAAATATGTATTTTTATTGTATGTTTTTGTAATTTCAATTTAGCATATGATTAAATCACACGATAAAGATATGTAATAAAAACACATACTATTAATGATAAAAACATATAAATTGTCATATTTAATAAATTTAAAAAACGAGTTCAAAATTGTTACATACTAAATTATAACTTTTTAATATGTATCAAAGATATATACAATAAATACATATTTATTTGAAACAAGGGGCAACAAGTATGCATTTTATTTCTAATTTATTTATAAGACAATCTACCTTACCTGATGTTTTAAATATTTAGATAGATCACATTTACAAAACTGTATAATAATACATTTGGACTTAAAACTAAAATTTTATTTTATTATTCAGGAATTTTTCACTAGCTCACTTTTTAATGATTGCTCTATTTTTAGAAAAGAGATTGTTTAAGCTCAGTTTTACACTTTTATTCTCTATCAAATAATTACTTAAACAAAACATCTTTTATGAGTATATAACTTTTACTTCTAAGTTATTAAAACAAAACATAGTATAGTCTAGTTACTTAAAAATTAATCTAGTTATGTTAATAAATCTGAGTGTAAAAAAACACAGAAAACAAAATTTACATTGGCGAGAGCTAGTTAAGGTCCAAAAACTAAAATATTATTAAAAATTAAGTAAAGTTTACACAAGAAAGAAATTTAATTATACACACAGTTACTAAAAATGAGCCTTCGCTTTAAGTTGAATAGGAGGACTGTAAGATGTTGGTGAATTCTCTTTGGCCAGATGGACCGATGAATGATTTTCAAAATTTGCAAAGAAAACTAAACAAAGCTTGAGTGTTAAAAATAAATTGGAGCTACAGTTAAATATGCACAGTCAAAAAATGCACAGTTAAAAAATACAGCTGGAGTCCACTTAAATTGCTATATTTATAGCTGAATATATTTTTTTTATGAAAAAGCTTGCATATGCACATAAAATGGATAATATGCATATATAATATTGTCAAAAGAACCACGTACTTGATATATATTTTTGTAAAATTAAATAAGATTAGGTACATTATCAATATTTACTGTTGGCACAATGTCAGATGCTCAACTAAAACTTTACATTAAAAAATATAACTATGTATACGAGTATTAAAAATTACACTCGATTGAGATTATTTTCCGCAAGGGCAAAGAAATTTCTGCAGGGACAGGGAGGACAGCTAGCTGTTAAAAGCGTTCTTCGTTACTCAGATAAAAATGACTGATCAGATTCTCATATGTCATTCCTATCTGACTGAAGTTAATGGATTTTTTTCGAAGGAATGGAAGTTCCTTGTTATTTCTATATTAGAGAAATAGTATACACTAACAAGCTTATTCTTATAAGAATATACATTAGATAATAATTATACGCAGAAACCTTGAACAATAAAGGCTCAAGACCTTTGAAACATTGGTAAATAAATTATGTAAAAGTCTAACTATATAAAAAATAAAATAAAATAAACGAGTTACAGAGCCGTATTACCAATTGCCACCAAAATCCAAATTCCTAACTAAAAATGCCAAGCAGACTTTACAATTATTTATATTAGATATGATTTTACCCTGTCGATACTTTCAATACTCACACCTACGTATTTAGATGGCAAAACAATAATTAACATTAATACACTAGAATAAAAGATGTATCACACAATTTAATATTATGTTACATAAACTGCATTTTCGATTCATTATAAAATAAACAAATAAATAATCACTTGAGCACAATAATAATAGTTAAATTATAATTAAGAAAAAACCATCATTCATTTTATAAAAACAAATTTATATCATTAATATCTTACCACATACCATTCTCACATATTAGCTTACAAAGTATCTCTTTGTTTGTAGATTTTATTCGAAATGAGCATTTCTGTTTTTCTTCTGTTTTTTTCTTTATGTATTTCTTACTTATCACAGAATACGTCTTTCTGTCTAGGATTTGAACTAGAACACTAGACATTTTGAAAATTTGATGTGATCACGAATACTTATAAGTGTTCTTTGAGAATTATTCACATAACATATTCGCATAATATATTCCAATAATCTTTACTTTTTCTATAATCTTTACTTTTCCTATAATCCAATAATAATACTTATAAAAATCCTTTTTTCACTCCTAAGGTATAGTTATAATAAACATTCGTAACACGTTGAAAAGAAAGAATTCATTCACGAGCGGGCAAGCCGGAAAGTACATACTTTCTTGAGAGTTATCGGCTCCAAACCACATGTACTATATAAGAAACTAGATACGAACGGGAAATAGATACGAATATTCGTGTTCTTTATAAAGCTTGTGTCAGATGCTCTAACCATGAGGTATTCTCTTGGTGCATAACCGTGGCGCCCTCACGTTGGGGGAGATACCCAATTTCAATATCCCAGTAAACAAAAGCTATTGTTTACTATAACATATGGGCGAAAAATGGCGCAAACGGGCAAGGCAATCATAATTATTGGATGAAAGAGCCAATCACTTTATTTATAAAAGTAATACATTATGTCCTCATAAATATGATTTCATTTTATGTTATGTCCGCATAAGTATTACAATCTTTTTTTCTGTCCTCATAACTACATTTACATATCTTAGATTGTCTGCATAAGTACCACCAAGACTTATGCAGACTTTTGTTATTAATAAAATAAAACTTATGCAGACTTGTCTGCATAAGTCACCTTACATATTCAAATACTTAAAACTGATATAACTTTGTTATAACTTAATATGTAATACGATTTTGACGATACATAGCACCGAAAATCCTTAATTGACCTATGTATATACATTATGATTGTATTTAATATTGTCCGCATAAGTCACAATACATGTATATATATATATATATTGTAACGGGGTGGGACCTTAAGTGAGCGACGAAAAACACAAAAGGAGCGCCGAGACCGAGGATCGATCCGGCGTCCCCGAGATCTCTAAGCAAGCATGCTATCCTTATAGCCAATGCTGCCTGTGTCGTCGCTCGCTCAACCTGCCTCGAATACCGCGTGGGTACGGGTAGCAACCCGTTATAATATATATATATATTTCTTACTAGACCAAATTGAATTCCATTACGGTCAAAACCTGTAACGAATACTGTATTCTTCGAAAAATTTTTGCCAAGAATTTCGACATATTTCAAAACATTTACAGGTGTGTCAATTTTTACTTTTGGGTCAAAATGGTTCAAAACTAAATGAGCATTTTCTGCTTTTTCCATAGGACCTAAAAGAATATTGTGCAAATAATCATAATTATAATTTTCGACGTAATAACTAAATTGTTAATTTCAGCTTCTGCCGGTTGTTTTTGTAGAAATATTGATTTTAACTATTTCTACATTTGCGACAATGGCTAAGTCATCAGATGATTCAATGCTGAGGTTAGCTGTATCTATATATAAGAAAACATTATCTAGTTTATGAATAGAAATTAATATTTTGCCCTATATGAAAGCTAAGATAACCATGCAGAAGCAGAAGAATAGAATAGCAGAAAATAAGAGGTAACGCCGTTTTGAGGTTAGAATGGAAAAGAGTTTTAAAGTTTTACAAGAAAATAACAAAAAATCAAACCAATCCTGTCAAGCCTTGAAATGTCATGGGTTAAATCCAAAGCACTCTGCTGCGTTTCATCCATTGCATTCATCTTTATTTTAATGTACACACACACACACACATATATATATATATATATATAACAGCCATTAATATAATGCATATACCCATAACAAAGGACTTTTCTTACCTTTGAAACAAAATCGGCTTTCTCCCCTCCGTTTGGACTGGATTTAAACACTCACTATATTTATTTACTTTATATTTAAATAAAACAATGAAATGATGCACGCACGTGTTTCCTTTATTCCAAGGGGCCTGCCGCGATAATTGCGGTTGCGTCATGGAATTATTGGCGGAAGAGAGCGCCAGCAATTATTCCGTAGCGCTAGTCGCAATCCAGGCGGCAGCGCTTGGAACTACTCCAGGCCGCTCGCGCTGGAAACGCTCCATAAAGGACTCACCAGCAACGAGTCCATGATTTTTCTCTCAGTGTGGGTGAGGACGAAAGCAATTGGAAGCTGGTGTTGCTGGCAGAAAAGAAAAAGCAAGTACCACGATGCACTGACGGCAGGACACTTCGGGCGCGAGAAAACGTACAAGCGCGTGGCAGTGCAATACTATTGGCCGAGGTTATATCGAGAAGTCGCGCGGTACGTGCGACGGTGCCAGCTGTGCCAGCAAGACAAGGTAGAGCAGCGAGCGCCGGCGGGCTGCATGGGAAAAAGAACCGTGTAGAGGTCCTGGCAGATAATAGGGGGGGACATCACGAGCCCGCTACCGAAAACAGCTGAAGGTTTCGAGTACATCTTGATATTCCAAGACCTCTTCACACGGTGTATAGAATGCAATCCGTTGAAGAAGGCCAATGCCAAGGTTGTACTGGAGGCACTGCAGGAGTGAGTTATACTGCGATTCGGCGCGCCCGAGGTTTTTCTGTCAGACAACGGGTCGGAGTTCAAAAACAAGCTAATCGACGACTACTTAAAAGCACAAGGCATACACCACACCAACACGCAGCCATACCACCCGGAGCCGAATTCAGTCGAACGAGTAAACCGGACGGTGTAGAGGGAGATCGTCGCCTATGCCCACAGCGATCACCGGTCGTGGGACGTGCACTTGAAGGAGATTACCTTCTCGTATAACACAGCAAAACATTCCACGACCGGAGTCAGCCCAGCCGTGATGAACTTCGGCCGACAGCTGGCCGCACCGACCTCACTGCGCCGCCAGGAGGAGCGACAAGCAAGAGAAAACGAGGAATAGCAACAGAGATCGAGGAGATAGCAAGCGGTGCAAGATTGGCAAGGGCGTTTGGCAAAGCTGCCCACGCTATAACGATCGCGCGCAGGAGGCGCAAGACAGGCAAGCCGGCTATTACGATGCACGGCGACGAGAAGTGCAATTCGCCGTCGGAGAGCAGGTGTGGAGGAAAAGTCATGTCGCGATTGCTTTCGCGGCTTTCCTGAGCCGCGAAAGCAATCGGGGCGAAGCTGGCTCTACCATTCACCGGACCATACCGAGTTACAGCGCGAGTGGGAACGAACACCTACGAACTGACGAAGCTAGACGGGAACGTCGTGCACCTCGTGTTAGTAAAAGAGCTGAAACGACGAGAAGATGAAGCTTCATCGACCGATAAGGAAGAAGACGACGCCTGACCACCGAGAGAGGCGAGCGAGGAACGCTCGGCGGCATGCAAACCCGAGGCGAAACCGGCAGTCGAGGGAGACGATGTGACACCCTCAGCGGCGAATGTCTTGGAAGAGACTGAGTGTACGAGCGAACCGCTCCCGGAATCTGAATGGCCGCAGGGCGCAGGATGGCGCAGGCGAATCGCGAATCCCTTCCGACGGCTCGACGAGAGCAGACGCCGAGGGAAGAGACGAAACGGCACCGACGCGAAGGAGGCCCAGACGGCCTAAGGGCGTGCGAAACCGACTGATACCGAGCGTAGAGACGAGTGGAATTCATCTGATTAAATATTCATGTTATACATCATTTCGACCCATTTCTTGACCTATGCCTCTTTCCCCGCTTCTCTCTATAGACCAACAGCGAAGCATGGAGGAGCAACGGCGCATTCAGGAGCATGTCGTGGAGATGCTGGAGTAAATGATCCGGCTCGAGAAGAAGCGGCCCGCGGTCGTAGAGCGTCTAACCCATTACTTGGAGGCCGCTCAGGATGTGATCGCGCGGGCCGCACAAGAAGAAGAAGAAGGCCACGACGACCCACGGCGCCTCCTTTGCGACGACCCAAGACGCCGTCGAGCACCGGCCGAGAAGAGGTCCGCGCTAACGCCCATCCCAGGCAACCGCCGAAGAAGACGGACCAATCCGCCCCATCGCCACCAGCAGCGAAGATGACGGGCCAACCGGCCGCAACGGCACTGACTCCCGAGAAACCGGAGGACGAGCGGTCGACACCCACCCCCACCGACCCCCGTCCAGACAATCGCTTCGGCTGGGCCGAGGTGGAGAGCAAGTTGGACAAGCTATGCCGTGCCACCATTGAGACCACGGCGTGGGAACGGTCGGCGTACCGGTGACTAGACGCCTACCAGGAGTGAGCGGGGAACGAAGCGCACTCTGAGGCAGACCGCTGGCTGGACCTGGTCGAGGACCGCCGGGAAGAGCTGGATGCCATCGATAGTTCCGGCGGGCTCGCGCCGATCGCCGCCGAGCATACAAGGAGGCGAGGGCCCCGGCCGAGGCGGAGTTGGCCCGCAAGATCCGGGTGCGTGAGCAAATGGAGCGCGCTGCTAAGGCGGCCGCGGCGAAGCTCGCCGACGCAAAGGCTCGGGAGGAATTTGCGGCCCGGGCGCTGGCCGCCAAGAAGGCTTATCGCCAGAACAGGAGACAGGAGGAGGGACCGCGATGTTATGTGTGTGGATACCCCGGCGCACAGTGGGCGGAAAACCAGAAAAAGTGATCAAAATCCTTGATTCACTCGAATTTACGGTCAAAATGACTCTATAAAGGCTCATTTTGTTCCTTGTGTGATAGGGAAACAAAAAACGTGTTTCGATTAATTGTCTATACAATATATATATATATGTATAATATTGATGAATATATCACACTTTCCCTTATACCAAAAATATCGCTTATTCCAAACCTCATATCTTACAAATAAATGGGGATATCGATCTGGTATTTTTCTAAATTCAACCGTAGGTCATACCAATCGAGGGAAAATTATTGAAAATGCTATCATCCCCCTCTGAGGGGGTGAGATTGGGTGGTTAGAGCGTGAATACATGGAAAATTGCAAAAAAATACTCTAAGGGTTTTCGTGCTGAAAACGATTTTGACAATGATTTTATTTACAGCCCTCACTTTCAGCATCCATCCCCCACTCTAGGGGTGCAATTGAAGGGGGTTGGAGGGTGAATACATGTAAAATCGCCGAAAAATGCTGCAAAGGGTTTTCGGGGACGCTGAAAACGATTATGACAATGATTTTATTAACAGCCCTCACATTCAGCATCCATCTCCCACTCTAGGGATGAAATTGATGGAATAAATAAATATTATATTTTATTAATTTACCTTCATAAAGATTTAAAATTAAAGAGAATTTTGCAAATTTGTTCAAATCAGGTAATTCTATATCCATTACTATTATTTCAGGGTGGCAACAAACACAGATATGTTCCATCGCTTATTTTTGAATTCTGACCCTTACCTTTCGCTATCAGACCTCGTAAAAAACAAAAAAAAAAGCTCAAAGGCTCAGGAGATGAAAAATCTATTATTAGATTATACAGAGTCAGCAGATGATGACAACACAGACAATTCAGACAATGAATAAAACTATTTTAAATCCAATATAAATACGTATATATGTATTTTTATATAATGAAATATAATATATAATCGATGTTTCATATTTTCACCCTCTTGCCCCTGACTTTCGTGCTTAAAGTAAGGGATGGTAACTAAAAACAACAAATAAAGTTGATAAAATCATTGTCATAATCATTTTCAGCGTTCACGAAAACCTTTTGCAGCATTTTTCGGCGATTTTACATGTTTTCACTCTCCAATCCCCTTCGATTTCACCCCTAGAGTGGGGGATGGATGCTGTAAGTGAGGGCTATTAGTAGTAATCTCCCCACAGTGGCGAGTTAAAACAAACCAGCCGCCGCCGCCGCTGGTTGTGCTGACGCACCACTGTGGGGGAAGGGGGGCCTTCAGCGCGCAAGAGGTGAGACTGCTCCGGCGGCGGGGAGGGGGTAACAGCCCCCCCTTCCCCTTCTTCCACCTTTTTTATTATTTTTTTCTATCTGTCTTTCTTTATTCTTTTCGTTCTTTTTTTTACGCTTCAGTTTGAATAAAAGATTGTATGAAATGTATACAGAATGCACCATGGAAATGGATAAATGATAAAGATATAAATAAAAAGAAGGTAAGTATTTTTATATTCACTAATAATCAATTATTTATTCAATTATCGATATTTCTACAAATTTATTGCGATATACGGCATTAAGATATATATATATATATATATATATATATATATATATATATATATATATATAAAATTGGTTATATCAAAAATTTAAAAAACAAAAAAACATTATTTCACTCTTTGTGACTGTTTAGTAAGTCGACAATTACATCGAGGTGCTGTGACGCAAGCTGATAAAATACATCGACAATATCATTCCGACTAAACGGAATTTGGTCTTTCAATTTTCTCGCCCGCGTTTGCACACTGGCTGTAATAATATCGAACCATTTATCATCAATCAGATTAATAATTTGTTTGACAAAAGTCGTTGTATACACACTAGTATTCATGAGTGGTATATTGTCTAGATCAACACTCTTAATGTATTCTACAGTCTCTCTGGTAACACAACTTACACTGCCCGCTACAAGCTTAAGATATTCTAGGTGTGCATCAATACATTTCACAATATACTCATTCAAACGAAGAAACTTAACTTTATTCATAATAATAGTTGCAAAATAGCGTTTGCTGAGAACTCCAAGTGTCCTAGGAGGAGTATTATCCTCAATTTCGATACCCCTGTCTTTCCCACTGTGTGTGAATTTTGCTATCCATCCTGTACCGCAAATCTGCTGACCCGTCATATCTTCGCTGCTGTGTCCACAAAGATACTTGAAAAATTCGTTGAAGCAGTCTCTGAATTGCAGCCATCCATCGTAGGTAAAAGCGATTCCATTGGAGTCGTCGCCCAATAGGCGTACCACAGGCTCGTAGTACTCGTCTCTGAAGCTGGTGTATTCCAGGCCGACAATGATCTCCGTTGCGTACGACTTGTCTAAAGTGTATAGAGTATTCAGCAGCTGAAACCGGTCTTCCTTTTGGTGTGTCATGTCGTTGCTGTAACCTCTACCACCACTTTGAAACGACTAAACTACTCCGAGCGCTTGGTATGTAGTATAGGCAATGGTGGAGATGGTGGCTGTGGAGGTGGTAACCGCCACGTATGTGACACTCATCGGAGGGGGAACAAAGAGAGTGCATTAACACTGATTGAGCACTTCAATGCAATATTGGGTAGTTGTTTCCAACCCTCCTGCAGGCTGATAGTAGCTCCTCCTCCGTAATTAAGGGTATATTATCTACATCTATTTCTTCTACCATAGCACATGGAATGTCCGGCTGATTTGGGAAGAGTGTTGTTACCACCCTGCATAGTACCTCTGGGCACTTTGGTGGGGGTATGTAACTTTCCTTGATCTTCTTCATGACAATTTTATAAGGTCGGCCCCAAAGGTCTTCATTGACCTCATCTTGCAGCTCTCTTAAACATCTTTGTTTACTTTCTCTTATACACCTTTTAAGGTTGCGCTTTGCTTCTTTCATTTTTTCGTTGCAGTTCTCCACCGTATCCATTCCTCTGCCGGTTCGGTAGAATTTCTTCCTTGCCCGTTTTTCCAATCTTCTAGCTCGATGGCAAACGCTGCGCGCTTGTTTGATCTTGTCATTCCACCAATATGCTGGTAGCCATCTTTGACTAGACACTTTTCTCGGCATTACCGCGTCGCACGCTTTGGTGAGCTGGCCCGTCATTTGTGCAGCCTTGTCGTCTGCTGATCCCGTCAATTGAATATTGTGAAACATCGTCAAGAATAACTCTTTGTCATACTCTTTGGTTTTCCATTCAGTTCTTGTACTACTGGGATTTGTACAGAATTTCCTATTTGGTCCGCCTAGCTCCATTATTATAGCTAGGTGGTCACTATTTGTGTAGTGATCACTCACGATCCATTTGCTTACCTGCCTTACGAGGCAGTTACTGACAAATGTCAAGTCTATGAATGACTCTGCATCTCGTTTTTTGAACGTCGGGGTGTCGCCTTGATTCAGCAAAACCAAGTCTAGTAGCGTGAATGCATCCAGTAGCACTCGTCCCCGTTTATTGGTTCTGCTACTACCCCACTCGATCGCCCATGCGTTAAAATCTCCTACTATTATAGCTTGTTTTTTATTCGTAGCGTCTTGCACCAGCCGGTCCAGTAGTTGTGGAAACTGCTCTATTGATGCGCTAGGCGGGACGTAACAACTGTATACATGTATGCCACCTATTTTCGCTCTTACGAAGCCATTTTCCTTGTTTACCATCTTGCCCTGGAAGGTAAAGTCTTTGCAAGCCCAGATTGCGGCTTTACCTGAGGCGTCAGATTCCCAGGATGGTTCATTCAAATCTTTGTACTGCTCACTGACGAGAGCGACATCGAACTTGTGTTCTCGTACAAACTGACACAGAAGGTCTTGCGCAGTCTCACAATGGTTGAGATTTAGCTGGACTATTCTCATTACCCTTTCCTGATTTTTTTAACCGCTGCTTGGTAGGCTGGGCACAAGTAGCTACCAGTGACATGGTTCGTCGGTATGTTGTCGCCTTTTTTTCGGCACAGCAAACAACATGGTTCATTACGGCAGATATTTGCTTTATGCCCCGTCTTACCGCATTTGTAGCAGCATTTGCTGCTATCCTGCGGATCAGTACACTTGATAGCGACGTGACCGAAACCAAGGCATTTATAACACCTAAGCGGCCCCTTACTGCGGTTCGATGTACGGATCCTACAGTTGACCCATCCAATTTTAATTTTCTCTAGCTTTCTGAACTTGGTCGCTATTTCTTTCGACACTTGCACAACAGCTATTTGCGTATCTCCGTACGCTTTTCTCAGCGATTTTACGGCAGTGATCTCAATCACATCTCTTTCTCCTATTTCCCTTTGCAAGGCCTCCAGTACCTGCTCTTTTGAAGTAAGTATGTCGAGGTCCCTTATTTCAAAGGTCTCCTCTTGTTGCAGTGTTTTTATTGTGGTTTCTTCCACTAGTACTGCTTTAACCGCTTCTTGGAAGTCTGCGGTTTTAACTTCTTTTGTGCGTTTGAGCTCTATGAGGAGATCTCCCGCCACCGTTTTGCGTATTTTGTTTACGCTATCTCCTATGGCATTCAGTGAAGGAGCAGTTCTCAATGTTGACAAAATGTCCACGTAGCTCCTTCCTTCCGGCGCCTTAATGATAAAAGCGTCCGGTCTGGTCGGTCTTGCCCGCTGTGTTTTGTCTCTACTGGTCCTACTCTGGTTGTTAACGCCAGGAGCCTTGTTGTTCTCCTTACTTAACTGTTTCTCCTTTTTTTTTGCCTTTCTTGTAACGACCTCTTGCCAAGTTGCCTCTTTAAGTCTTTTACTCTCTTTCTCCTCTTTGTTACTCCTATCCTGCGGAGTATTTAAGGCCTCCCTTGGTTTACCCGCCTTTTTCGGTTTCAGACTTGGTGTTGTCTGAGTTTCCTTGCCTTCCGTTCCTGGACGTTGGCACTGTAGCAGGTCATCCTCCAGGCTGCACAAACTTTTATACATGACACTAATGCTTCGTGCCATGTCCTTAATGGTTTTATGGACGTTATTTTTGTCCCTTATAAACTCTCTTAGTTCCTGGATCTTTTCTCCTAGACGCTCCAGCTGGTAATTTCTTCTTTCAAGGTTGTAGTCCCAGTTTGAGTTACTGCCTCCTTGATTTACCTGCTCTTGTTCCGTCCGTATTGCCCTTTCGGAAATAGTCTTTATTGGACTGCACTCCATGGCAATCGTTTCTCTACTGAGACTGCTGTTATCGTCCGATCTCTGGGTAGGGAACCCAGTTGTTAAGACACTTTTTAGGGTATCCGAAGTCCCCAAGTTTGATTTCTTTGGTGTACTATGCATTTTTATTTTTATTTATACTCCTCTTCCAACTTTAGTCACCTACCTTCCACTGAGCTCTCTCCGCGAAGCTATGCTTCACAGGTGTGAATTCTGGCCTCATGCCCCAGCGCAAGTCTTCCTCAGAAAGCCTCCGGGAAAGGGTAACGAGGTCCCCCTCTGACCACAATAGGGCCCGTTCCGGGCGCCACCCGGCACTATTGAGATCATTGGAATTTTCGCCGGATGATAGGGCAGCTAGGGCGTGTCGGCGAAACATCCCCGGGCCCCTGTACTTTCCGGCAGCCTGGGAGTGTCAGAACCCAGTTTGTCTCGTATCCTTTCCCTTCAGTAGCCGAAGTCGAGTCGGACTGCGGCAATCGGCGAGCGCCTGCTTAGTCATAACCCTAAGATCAAACCTTGTTTCCGGTAGTGACAGATCTTCAATAAGCTGCTTGGTCCGCGGGAGATATTTGATTTCTCTCCTACCCTCTGTTTGCAGCACTACGTACGTAGTACTATGCGTTTACAGCGAGCGTTGCTCTATCCGCCACCCGAGGACGCGCCACATGGGGTACAGCTCCCCCTCTTGGTGTGTGTGTGTGCGTGTGTGTGTGTGTGTATATATATATATATACATATTCAAGCACTTTGGGAAATAAGCGCCACCCTAATATATATATATGTATATATATTTTAGGGTGGCGCTTATTTCCCAAAGTGCTTGAATACCGGCTCCCGTTTCGGGAATCACTAGCATTTACCCAAAAACAATGAATTCAGCAATAAAATGTGATTTAGCAAGTGTTTAACCCGTTTCACTTTTCGAGTACAAAGCAGCTGGCGCGTGTGAGTACGCTGCGTAGGGGGAGGATACGTGAGCGCGCGGTGAGTGTGTGCGCGAGCCGCTTGATGGGAGCGTCTGTGAGCGCTCGGTGTGTGTATGCGTGAACCGCTCAGTCGGAGAGTACGGGCGAGTGCTACAAGTGCGTGTGTCCGCTACAGTACGTAGCGCAGGCATAGTGCAAGCGCCGTAACGCAATAGAAGCGATACAATACGCGTACCCGAGCGTGTTTTGCACTTATAATTAGCGAGATAATATCACGCCACAGCTATTATAGTAGAGGCGTTAGATTTTTATTTTTTTTTTTAGGCTAGCTTAATCCTTATGGGAAAGCGTAGGTTTTTCGTGTGTTGCAAATACATAATAGCTCGCTAATAAATTATCAGATTAGATAGCCGCTGCTGCTGCGTGAACTAGTTTCATAGAGTCAGTAAATTTTAGCGTGAAATCTACGCGTGAAAGATGGCTCAAGAAACCGAAAAGAGCGTAGGAGACTGGTGCTGTGCACTAGATGACGCCGATTTACAAGAAGCACTGACCTCGTTGAAGCTTCGACCTGATGGCTTCAAGTTAGCCAAAGTCGCCAGACTTCACCGATGGTTAATGGGGACTACGCTGAAGAGGACTTTGTGCCAATGGGAGAAGTATTGCCATCGGAAGCTCGCGTTGAAAGAGAGCTACTCCGGCAAACATTTATAGATGAAACAAAACTGGAAACGACAGGTGATACGATTGCGGATGAATCGTATGACCCTACGGCAACACACCCGCTAGAAAGATTGGCGCTCGACCAGACCGTAGCAGAACGGTTAAGGTGGTCGAGTAATACACGGGTCCCATGCGGGCAAGGCGCTATAAAGAAGGTAGCGCGAGCCTCAGCCAGTACACCGTGGGTAATCCCATCAATGCAACTTTCTGATGAGGAGGAGGATGCAAGAAATGTTGCAGACAGTCGTAGGAAGGACGATAAGCAGCTGGATCCCAGGTCCCTTCAAATTCATGGTAGAGGAACGGCTGAAGTAATTGTACAGCGAGCGCGAGGTCAGGCAGCGATACAGACGGCAAACAGGAAAGAAACGACGGAATCTGGGAAGGATGAGCCAGATGACGGTGTAAAAATTCTAACACGCCGAATGGAGGCAACAGACGCCAGGATAGACCAGCTATCGAAGAGCGTGGAAACGTTAATGGCGATGATGATGGGTAGCGCCGCGTCGAGCACAAGAGTGGAGCAAACTCCAGCCCCTCCGAAGCCAACGCGCAAGACGCAAGGTGGTTTATCCTCGCCAAGGGTTGACTTCCAAGATACGTACAGTATCTATGGTAATTAGGACATGGCCAGCCCAGTAGCGCGGCCGCGTAACATGACGACGTTGCCGGCAAGGGGAGTTAGACGTCAACCCCTGGCAGGTGCTGGGGGGAGCAAAAACACTATAGGCGAGACGAGTAGCGTACCTGGTAGTAGAAGCACTACCAGTGGTATGATGTCCTCTCACAATTAGTCTAGAGCGGCCGGTAGTGTATTCGGAAAGTGGCCAGTCCTATTCAATGGCGATACCAGCATTAGCATCGAGCACTTCATTCAGAAGATGGAGGGAGTACAGAGGTTGAACGACCTCACAGAAGAACAGATGTTAGCTGCACTCCAGGAGGTATTCACCGGTTATGCCTATGAGTGGTTGTTAAACCGAGTTGATGACACGGGAGGGTGGAATAGCTGGCAGGAGTTTTGCACGTGTACCAAGACGTGGTTCGGCAAAATGCAGGGATACCAGCAGAGGCTTCAAGCAGAGGTACAGGCACGCACACTGGGACCAAATGAGTCTATATGCGTGTATATCACAAGCCTGCAAGGTATTATGCGGTGGATGGTGCCGAAGCCTAGTCTATCACAGCAGCTTGATGTGATACACCACAACATGCTGCCTGCTATAAAGAGAACTCTGCAGCGAAAAGACATCAGCACTGTGGAAGAAATTCTAGAAGCAGCTGCTGAGATAGTAGCCACCATCGAGAGCCAGTCGGTATATAGACCCCCTCCACCTCCCGCAGCCTCACTGTTGCCGGAATTGGCTTATAAGCCAGATCTCTCTCCTCATAGCTCTAAGGGCAAGGTAGCGGCTTTGGGAGCAGAGGTCACGGGAGAAGAGCCGCTGAACCTAGCAGCGATAAATCGCCTGCTCGACGAGCGATTTAAGAAAGCTTTTCAGAATAAGTCCCCGACAAGGTCACCACAGCGGCGAAAGACTTACCACAGTGCCAGCAGAAGGCGTAATAGAAGTCCAAAGAAAAAGGACAAGGAGACTAGCCCAACACGGAAGGAAAGTCTGAGGTCGGGAAATAAGTCGAGGAGCCCCAACAAACGAAAGACGAACACCTACAAAGACGTAGAGTGTTTTAACTGCGGTAAAAAGGGCCATATCGCCAGGATGTGTAGACATCAGTCGGGAAACGCCAAAAAGGAGACGTAGGCGAGGCCCCTACAACTCTGAGGAGGGCGCAGCATAAGACTGGGACTAGTTCAGTGCGCCAGGTCTCGCCGGATGATTTCGATCTGATGATCGAAAAGCTAGACAAGGTTAGCAATGAAGCGCAACCCAACCTAAATGGCGATGAGTCACGCTATTGGGTAAAAGTTGGGATTGTAGAGTTCCAAGTGCGAGCGCTCTATGATCCGGGAGCGGCGTTGACAGTATTGAGCAAGCTAGGTTTACAAATAGCCAGCGCGTGTGGGCGCAAGATACGCCCGTGCCAAGGTCGACAAGCACAATGCGCCAATGGACAGACTTCAACGATTGTGGGTACCATAGACCTGCCATTTGAAGTTGAGGGAGTCCAGAGAGAAGTAGCTGTAGCAATAATGCCAGATGCAGTCGAGAGCTGCCTAGTCGGAGCAAACTTAGGCAGACTTTTCGATGCAGTACACGACCCAAACGAGGGAGTGTTATACTTGAAGCGCAAAAAGAAAATAGTACAGCTTCAACTGGCAAAGCTCGGAGTTACAGGTGTGCTCAATATAGCCGCAGTAGGTTTAGCGAGGATTACGGAGGACGAACGCGCTAAGCTGAACAGACTTTTGGCTAGGATGAAACCAGCCCAGCCGAATGCGCTAGGTCGCACTCAGCTGATTCAGCATGACATCGACATTGGTACTGCTAGACCCATAAAGCAGAAATATTACCCGGTATCGAGGATGATGGAAGAGGAAATGCACCGCCAAAGGTACAAACCAGAGCGCAAGAAGTACCTCAATTCAAACTTCATGGGGGACAATTGTATACTTATCGCCCAGACAAAATCTCGCCACCCTCGATTGAAGACGACGAGGCATGGAAAATCGTCGTACCGTGCGAAAAGCGCGAAGAGGTGTTACACGAGTGCCGTGATGAACCATCAGCTGGTCACTAGGGACGTGAGAAGACGTACGCTCGAGTAGCTATGTACTATTAGTAGTATCGAGCAATATGCACGACAGTGCATAGTCTGCCAACAGACTAAGGTTGAACAGCGTCCTCCAGCTGGACTTATGGGACGTAGGATCATCACGAGGCCATGGCAAATGGTGGCTAGTGATATGATGGGTCCGAAATCAAAAACGGTACATGGGAACGAATATATCCTCGTATTCGAAGATTTGTTTACTCGATGGATCGAGTGTATTCCCGTAAAGCGAGCAAACGGTCCTACCATAGTAAAACACCTAGAGGAAAGGATAGTTTTGAGGTATGGCGCTCCAGAAGTATTTCTCTCAGATAACGGCACGGAGTTTAAAAACCATGTCGTAGACAGATATCTGGAGTCGATCGGTGTCAAACGTGAAACAACGCCGGTGTACCATCCTCAAGCTAATCCAGTGGAGCGAGTCAATAAGACGGTAACCAGTAGGATACGAGTGCTCATAGACGAAAACCATTCCAAGTAGGATTAGTCATTTATAACATCCGCATTCAGCAACTGGGGTTAGTCCAGCGATGATGTTATACGGCAGGAAACCACCAAATCCGTCATCTGCCAGGCGCAGCCAAGATATAGCGGCTGCAGACGAGTTACAAAATAGTGCATACGCCGACTGGTGGAACTGCATGAAAGGGCTGAGCCAAATGCATGAGAATGCAGCTGAACGAGCCAAGCGCGAGCAAGAGCGACAAGCTGGATACTATGACGCTCGACGCAGAGAGGCGGAGTACAAAGTCGACGACTTGGTATGGAAACGCAATTATGTGCTTTCTTCCGCAGCGGATAAACGGTCAGTCAAGTTCGCCCCACCATATGTTGGACAATACAGGATTATAGATGTCTTGGGCACCAACACATATCGTTTGAAGGACGAAGAAGGGCAGATGATAGAGTTGGTCCATGCCAATCAACTCAAACGATTTTATCCGGCGAGGGCAATATCTCGAGAAGAGGAAACTGTAGCAGGTAATGCAGACACGCGACGGGAACTGCGAGCGAGTGAAGACCGCTCTGGAGGTGACCGGAGTGGCAATGCGCGTAACGATAGATCGCAGCACAGCGGTGCTCGACGTGTGAGCCCCCCTCAGTGTATCACGGAGCGTCAAGGTGACGACGTAGGAGACTCAACCCCGTCCCCGCGTAGGTTGCCCGGGCAACGCAACGCTACGCAGCATATGGGAGGTCGAGTTACAGGGCGGCCAGGAGCCAGGCCGCGCAGTAGGCCTCGGAAGGCCCAGTTCGCGACTCTACCGGTGCCCGCACAGCCGATGAACGAGGCTAGCGTGACAGGCACGGCTAAGAGAAAGCCTGGTCGGCCTAAGGGCTCACGCAACCGTGCTAGGTAGGCAGAATAATCTGTATTTCTGTTTCAGGATGGATTTTGGGGATTGGGACGGAGTCCTCAACAGGATGTTCGAGGAGGCCCGCCTACCGGCGGAATCCCTCACGGACGAGGAGGTCCTCATGGACCTAGACCACCTGTCGGAGGAGGATGGCCGACCAAGGAGGGACTGGGCAGAGGAGGTTCGGGAAGAAGAGCTCCTGGTGACGTCCCCGAACAACGTGGACTACCAGCCACCGGAGGAAGACGGTGAGGCTCCGCCGTGCCGCCTGCGATTCACAGGCCTGCCCATCTCGGCGCGGTTGGAGTCCGCCCCGCCCGTGGACCCAGCACCATCAGCACCTGCTCTGGAGACTGCCTCAAGCGAGGTGGAGAAGGAATGGGCCAAACTACGGCCAATGATCGAGGAGGCGATCGACGCGAACCTGGTGGCTCGCAGGCTGGCACGAGAGGCCTTTAGGCGCTACGACAGCGCCGTGCGCCACTATGGGCCGGCCTTCCAGCAGTGCTCGAAAGCCTGGATGCGGCGGATCGAGGAGGAGAAGGCCGCGCTCAAGGCCGTCGATCAGTCGCGCCGTCATAAGAGACCTGAGGGCCAAAGAGTGGGCCTAAAGGTAGTACCCCATCCCCGAGCAATCGCGCGGGCGCGCGAGGAAGCTCGACGGCGGCGTGCTCAAGAGGAGCAGAGCCGCGCAACCCGGTCCCTTAAAGAATCCGAGGCGGCTTTGGAGAAGGTCCGGGCGTGGAAAGTGCTCGCCGACAAGAACGCGGCCAGAGGCGAAGTTCGCTGAGGGTCCGGCCAGGGGCGCGCAGGCGACCCCGGACTGATGTGCGTTCGGAGAGTATGCCACAACCAGAGATGCCTATGCGCTCTGCAGGTGGTGGCTCTACTCGGCGTGACCGGTCTGGGAATCGGGAGCACGTCTCTCCCGTGAACCGGCGAACGAAGCCGGTCGTGCGGCGCAGCAGGTCGTGCGGCGGAGCAACCCAGAGGGACAATACGGCGCCGAACCAGCCGTTCCCGTAATAGATCCAGGAGGAGGCGCCAGAGGTCTGGCAGCAGAGGGTCAGCTCCACCGTCGCCAGCTCGTCCGCATGGAGTGCGGACGACCAAGCGAAGCTGCGTCATTTGTGATCACGAGAGGGTCAACCGAGCTTCGAGGTGTCCGAATTACCCTCATACGGGCGGCGCCCAGGGCGCCTCCTTTTATAAATAAATGTTACTTTGCTTATTGTTACAGATAAGAAGTTGGTTATTTGGCGCCACCCTATCCCTATATTAGGGTAGAACCAAACTCGGGGCGATATTTTGATTCTGGGGGGGGGGGGTTGTAACGGGCGGCGAGACGCGCACGTTGGCGCGGGTAGCTGATGCGCGGGAAGGCCAGTAGAGGACTCGCAATTAGAGGGAAATTCGAGTCAGTTAGCTTTTGTCCGCACTCGCGATAAGTTGAGAATACGCGCGCAAAAGATCAAAGTGTAGAGCAGTAGCAACAGCAGCAAGGAAGCAGTAACAGCAGCATCGAAGGTCACAGCACCATCGAGAGCAGCCACAGCAGCATCGATGGCCACAGCACCATCGAGAGCAGCCACAGCAGTAACTGCAGCACAGCAGCAGCCGCAGTAACCACTGCCACTAGTGGATCACCGTAACCAGAGCACGGCAAAGTCGAGCAGGTGACTCCCTGGCCAGAGTACGACGAGGATCGACGCGATAAGAGAAAGTAGGAATTAATTTCTATTTTGTTTATGCGCCATCGACTGGTGAGGCATTTGGCCCCAGTCGTTGATAATCGGGAGTGTGTTCATTTGATTGTCGTTCCGATCCCTCTTCCTATTCAAACCGCCGAATACCGCCGCCTCCGCGGGCACAACACAGGAGTGTAGTGCATACTGAGCACCGGTGCATCGTCGCATGTAGTCGACCACACGAGCGAGTACAGCATCTTGCAAAAGCAAAGTGCAGGAGAACTTTGCATTTGTGCGGGGTACATAGGCAGTTACCCGCCTAGAAACCACCCCGTTACAATATATATATATATATGTAGCGGCCGAGCTACACACTCTCTTGTCAAACACACACGCACACACACACACACACACACACACCGTACACGAAAACATAAACCCTAAATCCGGGCTTTCCCCGAAACCGTTTACGGCCCTCTTTGTCTCGCGAAAGAGCCACATCCCGTAAATGTTTTAGTACCGGGGTTTTTTCCGAAACTGTTTACGACACTCTTTCTCTCTCGAAAGAGCCACATCCCGTAAACGCCGGGGTTTTTCCCGAAACTCGTTACAACCCTCATGCTCTCTCGAAAGCGCGTCCGAGAGCGTCCGGCCGAGGACCATAAAAAAGCTTAAGTGGACCGGCCGGACGGTCTCGGGGGCCCGAGCGTGCGGGCATGCGCACACCGCCACCGAGCGCCCATATCCTTACCGCTGATTGGTCAGAGGTAAGAGAGTGGGAGGCAAGAGAATTTTTCCACGACAACGGAGCGAGCCCGGAAAAAACACTTCTTCTCGGGACTCGAACAGAGTAACAGACAGCTAACCGATCTCTCTACATCCGCGTTACATGCCTGTTCTGCAAAAATAAAAACTTCTATTCCGAATTCGCCGAGTGTGTTCTTCTTCCTCAATCTACACCCGATCACCAAATATATATATAATGTAAATTAAAAAAAAACGATCTATAATATATATATATATATTTTTATTCGTATTATAAAATTTTTATTATAATTAATAATTATATATTTAAAACAACAATACAATAAATTATTTATTCATTTTATTTATTTATATAACCATATACATAAACCTTTAAAAGGCTTCCTATAGAGGTAAACGAGTTGCCTGTACATCGGTATGGTACATTAATTATAAAAATAACTTAAATACTAAAACTTAAAACTAATATATTCATGCATTTCCATCTTGGACGCATACAGAAGTTAAACTTGTATCTCTAATTTATTTCATACTAATATTTGATTTTTTATGAAAACCTTTAATTTAGTTTTAACAGTTGCTTTGCTAACTATTAACTCTTTGAGATCATTCGAAAGTAGGTTGAAAATTTTCAAAGCCATGTAGTAGCTGCATTCCTTACTTATTGTTTTATTAATTTTTAGCAATGGGATGCTTTTATTCCTAGTATTATTCATATTTCTACTATAAATATCTCTAAGTTTCTTATAGTGATACGTTATTGCTTCAATTTGGAACAATTGCCTAACTGTTAGTGGTGGGTTTTCCATTTCAAAACGGTTTCTGTTGATAACTTTTAATATCTTTTTTTTGTACTCCTTGTATCGAGTGCATACAATTGTTATAAGCCCCATCCCAGGAAATTATTCCATAATTGACTAAGCCCTGGAAGAATGCATGGTAGATCATTAACAAGGTTTTTCAATCCATTATCTTTTTAATTTTAGCGAAGACAAAAATTAAGTATCTTCTTTTTCTTACAATAGAATCTATGTGAATATTCCATTTCATATTGTAGTCAAAGTATAGCCCCAAATATTTATGACTTTCAACACTACTTATTATGTTGCCACCAATACCTAGTATTTATATCCCCTGGTACACTGTCACAGTTATTACCAAAAGTCATATACACAGTTTTATTTACATTAAGCGATAGTTTGTTCAACATTAACCATTTGGCTACCTTACTAAGATAACCATTCATCTTGTCCGGTGCTGCCGACCACGAGTCATCATGTCACACGATATGATGACTGTGTCGTCTGCATAGGACATTATAGAGTCTTTAAGCATATCTATCAATAGGTCATTGACATATAAGATAAAAAAAGGGACCTAAAAAGGTTCCCTGCGGTACACCTATGGGAATATATTTTTATACACTTTTGAAATTATTGATTTTAACGCATTGTTGCCTACCTGATAGATAGCTAGTCAAAAATTTTAAGGCAGATCCTCTGAATCCATATCATTCCAACTTATTCAATTATACTTTGTGATCAACAGTATCTAAAGCTTTTGCAAGGTCTAGAAATGTTGTAATTATTGGTTTACTTTTGTCTAGATTTTTGTATATAATATCCGCAAGACAATCAAGCGCATCTGTTGCCCCTCTGCCTGTGCGAAACCAAATTGTCTTTCTGAAATTACGTTATGTTTCATTATAAACTTGAGAAGCCTGTTATATATAATTTTCTCAAAGATTTTAGCTATATTTGAAATAAGTGATATTGGGCGATAGTTTGCAATACATGTACTATCTCCAGCCTTATGAATTGGTACAATATCAGCTCGTTTTAGCACATTCGGTTAAATCGATTGCTGAATACTTGTGTTAAAAATATATTCCAAGGGCCTTGCCAGGAAGTTATCAATGCACTTGATTGTACTTGCATTGATACCATCAACCCCACCAGCTTTTTTCTTCATTTCATTTTATTTCACATTTATTATTTTATGAATTTCACTGATATTGGTCGGTTGTATAAATATGGACTTGCTATTTCTTTCTAGCAGTCTTATTTGATCATCGCACGTATTATTTATTTGTTTGTTTAAATCTATTTCAATTTGACTGAAATAGTTATTCATTTCATCCACTATATTTGTCTTATTAATTACTTTTTGGTTATTTACCATAATGCAATCAGGCGATTTCATTTGTTTGTTGCTTTTGCCCATTTTATCGTTTATAATGCTCCATAGCTGTCTTGGATTATCACCACTTTTTCTTATCTCGTTATTTTCAAACTTGTGTTTGCATCTTTTATCGTTTTACTCAAGATGTTTTCATAATTTTTATATTCATGCTTTAGATTTGTATTTTTAGGATTTTTTCCAATATATTATATAGATTTTCTTTATTTTTACAAGATACTAATATTGCTTGCGTTATCCATTGCTTTCTAGGTAATTGCTTATTTTTTTATCTTTTTTGTTGCATGTGGTTTTTCCAACACAGCTATGTATCATATTTATTAGCTTATCTAAGGCAAGATTTGGGTCCTAAAAATTCAGACATGAATTCCAATCTAATTTCTTTGCACATTCCCATAACTTCCTATAATTAACATAATTTTCTATCTTATCTTGTGCATTCTGCACTTTGAGATGATCGATACTTATTACAAGCGGATAGTGATCATTAAAGGGAGTACATAGTTTAAAAGACTCAATATTAACTTCTCTGGACTTTGCAAAACAATTATCGAGACAGGAACCTGATTCGTTATCTAGAGAGGGCCTTGTTATACCTCTATAATAAGGAATAAATTCCTGTTCAAGGAAATTATTTAAGGTAGTTCAGGGGTATCATGCGGGAAGGTGAGGTGCGCGGGGAAGTGCCTATACTTTAACATGGGACTGCGTCAGAAATGCTAACTTAAATTATATTATTTCACACTAACCAAAAACGATATTTTAAATAAAATAATTGTGTAAAAGGCCTCTCTAATCTTATATTTAATGATTTAAAGTATTTTTACGATGCATAATAATTTTTTTGCAACAAATTTTCTTCACTAAATAGTATTGAATGAGGTGGAATAAATTTTGCACTATTGGCTCAATGGTCACAGCTGCTTAGGTACACACGACCGCGCGTCTTTATCGTATACGTGTGAGTTGCGCTGTTGCCTCATTTATTACGAAGTCGTATATGATTCAAATTTAGTAATTCATTAATGATAGATTATTGTAAATTACTTCGTAAATTGAACGGAAACGTACCTCTATCTACATACGAAACGATTCCTAGTAGTTTTTTCTATAACTAATTTAAATATCATTCGATTCTCTACGCTGTTTATTTCATTTTTTATTCCAAACAGACAAAATATGTATGTCTCATAAGGAACCATATAAAATTATCAAATTTAAAAAGCGTCGTGTTTAAAAACTATGCGGTCAAAAATTTTGAAAAACTTAATTTGTTATTGGAATATAATTAGAAATCATATTCTAACATTTTATGGCAATCTCTACGTTTTCATAAAACTCCTGAACTATACCTTAAGAATTCTTGACTTATTGAAATTGCACTTATATTATTATTTTGTACATTATTTTCCATGATATCTATGTTGAAATCTCCTATTATACAATTGTTTTTAGCTTTTCTATGTTTTGTCAGAAATTTTGTTACACTACTTAGAAATTCCGTTTTTGAAACATCATGACATTTGTATATAGTGGCAACTCTTAATGATTCTCCTGACTGAAGCTTAAGATTCGAGCTAACAACACTCAATCCATCAATTACTTCTACTTTGGTATTTTCATAAATATTATTTTTAATTTACACAAGGACACCATCGGCCCTGTTAATTTTACTATCGTTGTAATAAAATTTATATCCATGTAATTGATAGAAATGAGGGTGCTGCACGTTCCATGTCTCCGTACAGTCTATCATACTTGGCTTTTTAGACATACTTTCCACGAATGTTTCTAGTTTCTCAAAATTTGCATTAAGACTTTTTATGTTCACACACAAAATTAGATTTTTCTTCTTCCCTGTCTTCTTATTCGGCTCTTTGATGTTTTCAGTTTCACACTCTATCTTACTTACTTCTTCAATGTTAATGTCCTGGTCCATGGTTATTTTTTGGTTCTTTCTTTCTTTGATATATTATCGCTGAGTATGTTGATTGATGATGTTGACATTCCAGCGGTTAACACATCAGCTGCTTTAGCTGTCGTGACCCCTGCCATGCCGACATATCTTGGTAATATAGGCTGTATTGTGTAGTCGGTAAAGTCAATGACTTCCGAAACTTGGCTGCTAAAATTTTGCTTACGTGGCTATCTGTTGCCATATGTTCCGTCTTATACTGTATTTACTATTACTATAGACGCAGTTAGGACAATTCATTATGTTATCTTGAACTGTACATTCTCTAGTGATATGATTACCAACACATTTGAAACAGATGTGCTTGTTTCTGCACTTTAGACCATTATGCCCAAAACCATCACACTTGAAACATGACTTCACATTACAGTAGTCATTGACTCTGCAGTTTTAATATCCAACAAATATTTTATTATTGTTTTCCCTTATACACTGATACAATTCTGCTGGCATTTGAATTATTGCTGTTTGTAATTTTGTATTGTTGTTCTTGTAGGTATGTAAGACTTCACATTTTTTCGAACGTTTACTAAAGTTTCTTTCGTTTATATCTTCTTCCAGTTTTTTATTATCTAGTTTCTCAAAATTGTTTATTCCAACTACTTTTACTTTTGGATTTTCTACTCTTTTCTTGTTTACGTCACATGCGTCAGCTAGTTTTTTCTTCAATACACTGAAATCTTTGCTCGTGCTATCCTCATTTATACAAGTGACAATTATTTCATCCTTTTTCGTATAAACTTTTTTGATCTGAATGGTCTTGTCTTTATTTAGATAGTGAGCTACACAATAATTAATTTGATCAATGGTATTATCTGATTTGTTTTATATTATTATAGTAGGTACTCTTTTTCGCCTGATGGTAGTTTTTGCTACGTCTGCAAAAGTTTTATTTTTCATTGCCTTTGTGTCACTTTTGTTTTTCAAGTATTTCTTTTAGCATCTTGTTTTTTTCTGCTAGTTCTTTATTTAGTTCTCTTAATAATGCATTTTCTCTTTTCAAACTGTTTTCTATCACATATCCTTCTTCCTCGTCATTTATACCTTCCAATTCTTCGAGTAATTTCTTTCTGGATTCTGACTGATGATTTAATTTCATCTGAGCAACTATATGCCTAGCCTCGTCACTCAGCGTTTCTTTGCTTAGATTTGAGGTTAGGTCGAGGTCCCCGTGTTCAGGACATATTCCTAATACACTACTAAGTTTAATTGTCCCATCTAATCTTGCAAAATCACTTGTATGATAAACATTCTTATAAATTAGACACACAACAGTTTTAACTTTTGTGGCTTGTTCACACGACGAGCCTGCGCTCGTCGCGGCCATGTTGCCGATGCTGTGATATATATGTCTGTGTGGGTGCGTATATGTATGTACACTTCGAGTCAATATGAATTTCTCAAGTTATAATTAAAATAATATTAATAATGACAATAAAAATTGCCAGTATAATGTTTTTTAAGAAATCGATTTGTAAGAATTTTATTGTATGTGTTCCAAAATAAAACATAGTAAATCAAATATGTAATCCGCGCGCGAAGCGAGCATTTTATTCTCGTAGAAAGATATTATTTTACCTTACGGAACTAATATTTTAAATTTCACATAGAAAAATAATTTTATCTGAAATTTAATTTTTCCCCGGATATACTTAAGGAAATTAATTGTAATTTATATGGTATATAGACCTCATAACATCCTAATAATATGCATATTCTTCAACCATTCTGGGCTTTAGTTAGCAAGTTAAAACTTTTAAGAGAACTATTGATTTTCAGTTATACAGAGTAAGAAAAAAATTTGATTCCTAACATCTTATGAACTTGTTTTATAAGCTACAAAAAATACTTACAAGGAAACCGCCCGAGGTGTCCACCTCCGATTTTCCTGAATTTCCGATATGTTGTAGAGAAACGAAAAATAAGAGACACGTATTTTTTTCATCGGCCCAAACCCATTGTAAAGGGGTGTAAACCGCCACTAAAGTTTACCTCCGAAAACGTTTTTTTTTTTTTTTAATATCTCAAGTTCTAATTAATATTTTCAAATGAAGCAAATTGAAAAATACTTCTATTTTTATGGCAAAACTAGCAAGTATAGTTGGATTTTTGAGGGTGGCTAAATTTTTGTAGCTTCTAAAGCCCACCTACGTATATCAATATCGTGAATTATATGACCAGCTTCGATAGATTCTTTGAGATTTTTTAAAATAAATTCAGAATTCTAATATAATTCTTCTTTGTACGTTCCACCTTTATTGATTTGGCTCGCCCATCAACGCAGTTGTCGTTGTGAATTAGCTAATTTAAATCGATGTTTATCACTTTTATACTACGATTTTTTTTAGTTTTACCTGATCTCCAATATTTAACTGCTTATTTGTAATCGAAGCTCAAATCTTGATTATTGTATGAACAAACATCATAATAATTTTCTTCTTTAAAAACTGTGTCATCATCAATTGCTTGAATTTCATAATTTTTAAATTGCTCTTGAAAATCTAATGTTTTTTCTTCTACTGTTTCAATAGCATTGATATCATTCATACAATCGTAAAATGTCTTCAATTTTTCAGCTAGATCCATTTCCACCTTCTTTGTTTCAAACTGAGCTTTCTGGTATCTGAAGATTCGAGAACGTTGCCAATAATAAATTTATAACGTTTATGGAATTCAGTTTCATATTTTCAATTATTTGATTTCTATAAAGTAATGAATTTTATTGCAACTCATTTTTTTAACAAATTGCAGACTCTCGATAACGTGTAACTCAGAGCAGAATTGATAAAAATATACCAATTAGGTGGTTTGCTTTATGCAGTCGCAGATTCCAGACTCGCGTTATCGCATTATCTATTTACGGATGTTTTTCTTCGCGAAGTTCGCTGTTTTTATCCATGATTTCATGATAAGCTTACAAATAATCGCTTAAGCATATTATGCCATATTTTTTCCCGTACATACATAAGTGTGGTTTGATCTGTGGGATAAAAGGGATTCGAGGGCAAGAAAGAATACTCGATGATTAACGTAGTAATACTATACATTGATTTTATAATACTCATTAATTTATTATACAAATAAGGGATTCGGAGGGATAATTCGGAGCGACGATCCCAAGAGATCTAATATAAGCGTGAGACTCTAACAGAAGCGGATTCTATTAATTATCAACGCGACGCGGCGGCCATTAAGCGGTACACGCTTCTATTGAGATTACTTACGGTGAGACGAGGATTCCTTTCGCTCAGCTGGGATGTTGGTGAAACGAGGTGCGAAGATGGAGATAGCACTTCTCAAGCACTCGCGCAATCCTTTAATCCCAGTCTAACGCGCGGTACAAAAGATATAGAAAATGATGCGATGGTTTCTAGATGGTGGCACTAATGGCGATACTTCGGTTTTCGACCGTACTATGCGCTAGGCGATAGACACGACAGTGTCGTTTCGCGGCGTCTCGAGTCGTCGCGAGGCCCATCGCCGAGCGTGGCGCACGCGTGATACGACTTTTTGCGTATAATCGCGCGTATGTGTGTAAGTATAGTGGCGCTAGTCTCGCGTGAGATCGTACATACAGGTGACGACAGTGTAGTGTGTGTGTGTGTGTTTTTATGCTGCGAGTGAGGGTTATAGTGCTCGTGACGTGGGGAGATGTCCAGGACCAAGAGGACGGGAGCAGGGACAAGGACGAGCTGCTTTTCCTCTTCTTCCTCCCGGTGTCATTGGAGGTTAGGATGCCGCTGGAGTTGGTGTTGCTTCCAATAACTGCTACAGTTGCTGGCGAAATTGATGTCAGGTGGTGTCTGGCTCGTTCCAGGTATCTCAGAGAGGTACCTGGCAGTAATCTTTTCTTTTCTTCGACACGTGCAGCTTATGGGCACTTCGCCGACCAGCTTCCTCCAGGTTTGGTCGGCCATAGTATGCCAGAGGTTTGGGAAGGATGTGGGTTATGCTCGGTGTGTGTGAGAGTAGTTTCTAATTGTATTTATGTTTCAGGTATTTGGATCTTCAGCTGCTCGTCTTTCTCTTCACCTTCAGCGCACGGACTTGCATCTTATCCGCGCAGTAGGGATTAGTATGTGAGAGTTCGGCGTAGCTAGGGTGGTTTGGTCGCTTTCAAGGCTGCACAGAGCCTATTCTTCAATCTGTGCTTCTATATTTTATCTAGTTTTCTAAATTAATCAGGAGCAGCTACGCCAGCTGCTCTGGCTACATACATGTCAGCTACTGGCATGTTACAATATATATAAATAGAAATGAGATGAATATTTATTCAAGAATAAGTACTTATGAAAAAGTATAAATATATATATTGTAACGGGGTGGTTTCTAGGCGGCTAACTGCCTATGTACCCCGTACAAATGCAAAGTTCTCCTGCACTTTGCTTTTGCGAGATGCTGAACTCGCTCGTGTGGTCGCTTACCTGTGACGATGCTCCGGTGCTCAGTATGCACTGCACTCCTCTGTAGTGCCCGCGGAGGCGGCGGTATTCGGCGGTTTGAATAGGAAAAGGAATAAGGGCGCTAATCAAATAAGTAGTCGACCGATTCAGATGTAGAATAGTGTTTATTCAGTAAAAGTGCTGCCGCGTGTTTCGCGATTTCGCGTCGCGAGAAGGCCACAAAATACACGACCGGATCAGCGACTGGGGCCAAAGGCCTCGTCAGTCAATCGCGCATAAATAAATAGAAATTGAATCCTACTTTATCGTTGCGGTGATCTTCGTCGTCTTCGGGCTAGGGAGTCTCCTTCTCGACCTCGCCATGTTGCTGTTGCGGTGATAGATGAGGAGCAGTGGTTGCTGCGGTTGTTGCTGTGCTGCAGTTGCTGCCTCTCCTGCTGTTGCTGCTTTCGTGGTTGCTATTGCTGCTATGGCTGCTCTGGCTGCTGTTGCTATTGCTGTTGCTCTCCCGCTCGTAACTAACTGCGTATGCGGTCAAAAGCTAACTGACTCGAATATTCCTCAAATTGCGAGTTTTCTGCTGGCCTTCCCGCGCTTCGGCTACCCGCGCCGACGTGCGCGTCTCGCCGCCCGTTCCAATATATAATAATAATAATACTGTTAATAATACTGTCAATAATAATAATACTGTTAATAGAAATGATACTGTTGGCAATAATGATAATAATGGTAATAATACTGTGTCGGACAAACTTAAAGATACTGATAATGCGGCGGGTCATACTGGAGATAATACTGAGAGAGAAATTAATGTGGGGATGATTAATAGTAATAATAATAATAATACTGTCAATAATACTGTTTATTGTAAAACTAATACTGTGCATAATGATACTACGAACTTGGAGGCGTCGATTAGGAATGACATGGCGGCGTCAACATCGAATAATTGCACCAATAAGATTTTCGGTGATAAGAAGCGCTCTACACTGAATTCTTCGGTCGAGTTGAGTGCGCTTCGTTATTGTACACTGCCGGCATCTATGCTCTCTCTGTTTAGGAACCAGTTCGACATTTTAGAGAGTTCGGTTAGCGATCTTCGGTCGCTTTTTGTGAGTAGGCTCGATGCTGTCGCCCGGATATCGAACACTGCCCCGGCGGGGCAGGGGGAGTTTGAAGGTCTGCTGGGTCGGGTTTCCTCGCTAGAGAGCGTAATTGAGAAGCAAAATGCTATGCTTTTGGAGGCGCAAAAAGACCGCGCTCTACTCGTGCAGGAAAATCTAAATCTGCAAAACAAATTGACCGAGCTCTCCGGTCTCATGCTAAATGTGCAGTCGCTGGTTTCTGGTCAGCGGGCTGGGCGTGGTGCTACTGGTAGTCCTGAGACGGTAAAGACTGACTGTAATGAGTCTCAGGTCCTTGTTTCACTCAGAGACATTGAGACTCCAGCTCCGGCTGACAGAACCATAGATTTAGGTTTAGAAATAACTAGATGTAAGATCAGCAATAAGGACGAGAAAAACAACGTGGAAAACAATGTAATAAAAGCCTGTGATGTTGAGCATGCCTCCGAAGGGTTTCAGACGCAACGTAGGCGGCGTCGATCCCGTGGTCTCCACCCCGGAAGGGCTACTGCTTCGGGACTGAGTGGGGGCACTTCCCGTGAGGAGGGGACGCGTCGCGGTGGGGATTTGGCTGAAGTGATTATTTCTAATGTTTGTGATGGATCTGATGCCATGCGCTCAGACGTAGTACTTGCCATCCTCGCTGCGATTGACCCATCCTTTACGAAAGATGACATTGTGTCGGTGCGTCTTCTCGGGCCAGGGGCTGGGCCTGACAATGGGGGGACTCGTTCGGGTGCAGCGCAACGCCGTTCGCCGTGGGTGGTCCAACTCTCTCACCGCGATACGGTAAACAAGATCATGCGTTTGAAGGGCAGACTAACAGCGTTCAACACAAGGCATATTGACGTAACTCTACTTACTGAGGAAACGCGTGAAAGCATGGTTCATAGAAAGATATTTATTAATGAATATCTAAGTAAAGAGGTTTTTGTTCGTTATAACAATCTTAAACAGATTGCGCGCGGTTTAGACTTTAAATACGTTTGGCATAGATGCGGGCGATTCCTTACTAAGTGGAGAGACGGCAGTAAAGCGCATGAGTTTTCTTCAGCGGAGGACCTACATGCGTTGGCAGCTTCATATAAGAAGAATAGCTGCAGTGAGAATGAGGACGACGGGTGTGTGGTCGAGGCTGGTGCGGTGGCCGAGCTGAGTGTGGGTCCCGGCGCGGGTCCTGCAGCTGTGACAGCTGGCCGCGCCTGACTAGGCCAGGATAATGATAGAGTGGCGGATGGGGATGTGCTGAGAGCGGGTTTCTTGAATGCAACCTCCCTCTATGCACACATGGGGATGTTCCGTCAGTACCTGGAGGGTGCTCGGCCCTCGTATCACCTGTTTGCCGTGGCGGAGACGCGATTCGGTCACGAGGTCGACGATGTTTTCGCTCACGTCGAGGGTTTTTCTGTCCTACGTCAGGATAAGAATAAGCGTGGAGGTGGTGTAGCCCTGTACATCCGGAATGACTTCAAAGCTTCTTTATTATGTTCGTCGCCCTCACAGGTGGCGGAGAAGCCAGGCATTCCGGAATATTTAATGTGTAGCGTGCAGCAGGGTTCCTCGCCAGCGGTGTTCGTTGCCTTGATCTACCGTCCACCGGGAATTCGCGTCTCGGGCGACTCTGATCTGGTCAACGACCTTCGCAAACATTCCGTGGATTTCACGTTTAGAATTATCATGGGTGACCTGAATGCTAACATATTGTCGACCTCACAAGACGCAGAATTTTCCCGTGAGCTCGCTTGCGAGCTAAACTTCAAATTAGCAGATCACGGCGCGACGCATCATGTAGGGGATTCTCACACGTGGATTGATGTGATCTTTACGGACGACGACAATGTAGTGCTGAATGCGGGTAATTCACTGGCGACTTTCCCAAGCAGACATAATATTATAGACGTTGAGATTAACATTCGTACAGAAAACCCTCCGGCTCTCAACGGTTTTGTTTATAGGGATTATAAATCGATCAAAACGGAGGAACTTCTAATCCTTTTAGCTGCTTGTGATTGGTCGCCGGTCAGTTGTCCGAGCAGTGGAGCAGACCTTCGGCTGGAACACCTCAGCCAGAACATCATGAACGTCATTGATCAACTCGCCCCTCTGAAAGAGTTTAAGCCGAGGAAACGAGGGCATCCTCCTTGGGTGGACGAGGACATTAAAGACTTGTACAGAAGACGAGACGCTATACACAAACGATACAAACGTACGAAACGGACGGACCTGTGGACGGAGTATCAGTCTCTAGCAGACGATGCTGAGGAGCGTACTGCCCGAGCGCGGGATGCCTTCATTAACGACAGAGTTTTCGACGCCCTCAGTAGTAATAAGAACGTTTGGAATGAGCTTCGCAATCTCGGTCTTGTCCCAAGGGCCAAGAACGACCTGCATGGTTTTACCCCAAACGAGTTGAATAATCATTTTGCCGGGGTTTCCGTCTCCGACCTTGAGTGCGAGGCAGACTTGGATGATGTCGTGTCGATGGCTGGCGAGGGTGGCTTCTCCTTTCGTGAGGTCACCTTCGCTGACGTCGTGCTCGCGGTCGCTCATTTCTCATCTCAAGCAAAGGGTGAGGATGGAATACCTCAAAACATCGTTGCAAAATCGTTACCGATAATTGGCCATCACCTTATAGCGCTATTTAACTCTTTACTATCGAGGGGGGTCTTTCCGGCGGCCTGGAAGAGAGCGCACTTGGTGCCACTCAAAAAGACGGCAGTTCCATCGTCCGTCTCGGACTTTCGTCCAATTGCCCTTTTGTGCTTTCTTTCTAAGGTACTGGAGAAGTTGGCGCATGATCAGATTGTAGAGTTTCTGGGGGCGCTGGAGACTCTGGATCCTTTCCAGACTGGTTTCCGAAGGCATAACTCAACACAGACAGCACTACTGAAACTAACGGAGGACATAAGGGCGGGTATAGACAGTAGCGGGCGCCTTATGACGATCTTGCTGTTGTTTGACTTCAGTAAGGCATTTGATACGATTTCTCCTTCCAAATTGCTTCGTAAGCTGATCAGAATGGGCTTCTCTAGGTCGGTAGTTCTGTGGGTCAGATCTTTTGTGACTGGACGTAACCAGAGAGTGGTTACAAATAATAACGGTGATTCTGATTGGCTAAAGACCAATCTTGGCTCGATACTGGGGCCTCTTCTGTTCAGCTTGTATATAAATGATATACAGGAAGTCTTTTCAAAGTTTAAGGGTATGGAGGGGAAATTGACTGATAGTGTTGCGCATTTGCTTTACGCGGACGATCTGCAAGCCTACACTCAGGTCACGAGGGACGATCTGTGTGGGGATGTGGGGCGAATGTCGGCTGTGGCGCATGCTGTGTCGGCTTGGGCGTCCGAGAATGCCTTGAGACTCAACACTGGCAAGACCAAGGCAATAATTTTTGGTTCGGAGCATAGTATTAACTACTTGCAAAATTTGGACTTGCCTGGTGTTAAGATTCAAAATGGTGTTTTCGTGCTCTTTGTCGATGAGGTGACCAATCTTGGAGTGATAATGGACTCCAGGCTTACATGGAAACCGCAGGTAGATGCAGTTAGCCGAAAGGTTAACAGAGCCCTTTATGGCCTGAGATCTTTTCGATCCGGTACCTCGGAAGTACTGCGGAAGCAGCTGGCAGGCGCTCTCGCTATCTCTCACTTGGACTATTGTTCCGTAGTGTATCTTGATGTGACGGGTGAGCAGCAGACTAGACTGCAACGATTGCAGAATTCATATGTGAGATATGTAACGGGCGCTGGGAGGGCCGAACACATTACTCCTTACAGGGGGACACTGGGCTGGTTGGATGTTAAAAACAGACGTGCCTATTTCGCGGCGGTCTTGATATACAAGGCACTTAATATGGGTCAGCCGCCGTACATTTCGGCGCTCTTCGAGAAGAACCAGTGCAGGACCTCTGGTAGGGTGCCCAGGGATTTGGCGGTTCCGGGAGCGAGGACGGACGCGGGTCTGAACTCCTTTCGAGTTTATGGGGCGCGCCTGTGGAACTCCATTCCGCAGGAGATCCGCACTTTGGCCTCGCTATCGCGGTTTAAGGTGGCGTTGCGTTGCCACCTATTAAATAATAATTAACTGTGATATTTTAATAAGACTGAAAACACCCTGATATTAGTATGTAGTACTCCGCGTTGTTGTTCAATTGACGCGATAGGATAAGATTTATGCGAAATTGTACTTAACTATTTTGTCTTGACAAATAAATTTCTATTCTATTCTATTCTATTCTATTCTATATATATATTTATCAAGCAGTGATTTCTAAAAAGATTAGAATATAACATATAAATAATTGTAATATTGGCTCATTGTCAGCTTTAATAAACCAGCGATTCTCCATACAAATATTAATCGTGATTAATTATTTGGAATATATACATCATACACCTCAAAATACTTATTGAAATGATACAAGCTATTGCGGGCCAAAGAGATGTTTACCCCGATATCACTTTTATTTGTAAAAACCTTGAAATACCTCAACTGTACTTTAAAACTATAATTACTGGATTCCTAATTTTAACAATAGTTATTTAATTTTATTCAAAATATTATATACGTAAATAATAAAAAACGTTTTTCCAAAATAACATATAAGTGTTGCTACCCCACAGGATCAAACTACCACCATCTAATTTCGCATTTCAAAGAGAAATATTTTTCATTTTGTTTCATTTCGAAATTTTAATCTGAACTTGAAATATATCGAGAAAAAATCGTTTTTGGGGGTGAATATTAGGAGTGGATTTCATTCCTTTAATTAAAAATCAAGTCAATAAAAATAAATTATGCATTATATAACAGAAAATAATTATGTTAACGGTTGAAAAGTATTCTGCGCGTTAGGGGCGAAAAACGCTTTTATTTGCAAAAACCCTGAAACACCTCGACTTTAATTTTTTATTTTCAGCTCAAAATTAATTTTTATAATAATTTATTAATTTTATTGCAAAAATATTATATTAAAAATAGTTTAAAAAATAAGGTTTTTCTGATATAAAAAGTAGGATAGCCACCCTCAGAAACGACACTATACTTGCTAGTTTTGCCATAAAAGTATTTTCGAATTTATTTTATTTTAAGATATTAATTAAAACTTGAGACTTTTATTTTCGTAAGTAAACTTTAGGGGTGGTTCTGATTCCTTACAATGTATCTGGGCCGCTAAAAAATATGTGTTTCTTATTTCAATTGTCCTCTACAACATATCGAAAATTCAGGAAAATCGGAGTCGAACACCTTGGGCAGTTTCCTTGTTAGTCAAAGTAACCTATATGTCTATATTTTCCCGAAATTTCCACATAGAAAATCTTCTTTTTTTTTTATTTCTATTTTTTACTCAAAAACTAATTCATGGATCAATTTGAAATTTATAAAAGCTTATAAGTATTGTTATTATGCATTGTCATGAATTTTTTTCAATAAATTTTCATTAAATAACCAAATAACTATGAATACAAAATTAATCATTTTGTTTAAAATGTAAATATAAGTTACATTTGATCGTGTTTTAAAAATTGTATTTTATCATTATTACGGAAGAGGTGGGTGCTCCCAGACAGCACTGAGGGCAGCAGAGAGAGAAGGGAGTGGTTGCGGGTGATAGCGTTTATTGACCAAAAATGGAGCTCCGCCCCACTTGATAGTCGCCGGTGATCTGCTCGCTTCATCCCTGATACCACTCGTCGGCGGCTAGCGCTCACGCGAGTGGAGATGAACGCCTTGCATTTCCATATGCGGGAACTCTTGGACGGCGGCGTTCGTAGCTGACGATGCATCTTGCATCGTCGGCGATGCTCACCAGCGATGTCCCGGACGCCACTGGGGGGGACCCCACAACAGAGGTTTGCGCATTGGATTTCTTTCCAATCTCATTATTTGTGAGTCTATGCGTTTGTGTGTGTGTGTGTGTTTTTTTTTTTTTTTTTTAATTGGAGAAAGAGGTTGGAGGGAAAAATCTTAATAGACCATGACATGGCCTGAGCCACCGTGTGTTGGATTCTCACCAACTAAAACCCTTCGTTTTGCGACCGAATATAAAATCCAATTGCAACCCGAATCCTCTTCGCTCTCCTTACCGATTTGTCGGTGAGGAGGGCCAAACTCCGTCTTCAGTGCCTTTTTTCCCCCGCGGTACCACGGTCAAGTATTACTTCGCGGGGGGGCATAGGGACATTGCCCTTGTCTCCTTGATGTGATTGTCATTCCTTATGACCTTCATTATAGGCTGCCGTCTACTTCTTACCGCATCGTCCGGTTGTCAGCTTCTTGCAGCATCTCTCGTCTTCTTCTCTCTTCGTCACCCCTCACTTTCTTGAGGATGACCGCGGCGTAGTTACTAACCACGTGCCAGCCCTCAGCGGTGGCGAACATAGCTACCATAATAGACTCAGGAGTTGCTCTGGTCTGGAGATAGCGTTCAAACTCTTCACGCTCCTGCTGGTAACGCGGGCAGTAGCAAAAAACGTGCTCAGCGTCCTCGCCCATGTCCAGACATGCTGGGCAGTCTGGACAGTCTTTTAAATTAAATCTACACAGGTATGCTCGATAGCATCCATGTCCCGTCAAAAATTGCGTGAGGTAGTAGTTTACTTCCCCGTGTCTTCTTTTGATCCAGTCTTCAATCTTTGGTATAAGTCGGTGCGTCCAGCGCCCTATCAGGCTACTGTCCCATCTTCTCTGCCACTCAGCTACTGTTTGTTCTCTGGCAGCGTTCCAGATTTCTGCCTTCGTTCTATCGCTGTTCTCCTGTTTTGCCATGTATATGGCCTTCCTCTCTAGTGCTAAGAGGTCGATGGGTGGCATGCTTGCCACGACGCTTATTGCATCGTCCGATACCGTGCGGTAAGCAGACGCTACTCTTAGCGCACTCCGTCTATACACGGATGACAGGTTTCGCGCATAGGCTTTTATTGCCATTGCATCTGCCCAAATTGGTGCCCCGTACAGCATAATCGATGTACTGACACTTTTTAACAGCTTCTTTTTCTTCTCAGTAGCTCCACCGACATTCGGCATGAGCCGAGAAAGAGCAGCAGTCGTTCTTGCCGCTTTTTTACCTGCTAATTCAAGGTGCTGTTTAAACGTCAACTTTTCGTCTATAGTAACGCCCAAATACTTGATAGTCGATTTAGACGTTATCTCATGGCCGTCTATCATTAGGGCGATCGTCTCCATTTTCTTCCTGCTAGATATCAGGATCGCCTCGGTCTTGTGTCCAGCGAGTTCAAGTCCCGTTTCTCTCAGCCACCTCTGGATGGTGGTGATCGCTTCATTGGTGATTTCAGCGACGTCTTCTTTTTCCTTCCCTACTACTACAAGAGCTATGTCGTCTGCGAATCCTACTACCATAGCCTCCCGCGGGAGTTGTAGTCTCAGCACTCCGTCATACATAATGTTCCACAATGGCGGGCCCAGTACTGATCCCTGTGGAACACCTGCCGTGACCTTGTAGGTTTCAATGCCGCAATCCGTTTCGTACAGTAAAGTTCTGTCCTTCAGATAGTCGGCCATCATCCTCCTGATGTAGGTGGGCACCTCAAGCTTTTCAAGCGCTTCATGTATCTTCGTCCAATTTGCAGAGTTGAATGCGTTTTTGACATCCAAAGTAATAACTGCACAGTACTTCTTTGTTCCGCCCTTCCACCGTTTTCCACTGATGGCTGCTCGGGCTGTGTTTACCACTAGGCCGATCGCGTCCAAAGTAGATCGGCACTTCCGAAAGCCATATTGGTGCTCGGCAAGCCCCTTGGTCTCTTCGATTATGCACTCCATCCTGCTGCTGATAATGCGCTCCAGTATTTTTCCTTGTGTGTCCATCATACATAATGGTCTGTACGATGTCTCCCCTCCGGGCGCTTTGTTACCCTTAGGTAGCAACACAAGTCGCTGCTTTTTCCAGTTCGTCGAAAATCTCCCTTCTGCTAGGCATGCATTGTAGAGGCCAACAAATTCTTCAGGTTTAGCCTCGATGGCATGCTTCAGCGCCACATTTGGTATGCCGTCAGGACCGGGAGCCTTATTGTTTCCTACCCTCTTGCTTGCTACGAGTAGCTCCTCAACTGTAATTGGAGGTATATCTTCTTCCCGCACTTCCTCTGCTATAGCATATGGTGCGTCCGGTTAACTTGGAAAAAGTGTTGTCACTACCCTCTTTAGTACCTCTGGGCACTTTGGTGGGGGTATATAGCTTCCTTTGAGTGTCTTCATAACTGTTTTGTAGGGCCTGCCCCATGGATCTTTATTGGCCTCTTCTAGCAGCTCCTTATGACATCTCTGCTTGCTTTCACTGATGCACTTCTTGAGGGTGCACTTGGCTTCTTTCATTCTTCTGCTGCATTCTTCTACAGCTTCGCTTCCAATACCGGTTCGGTAAAACTTTTTCCTTGCCCGTTGCTCAAGCCTTCGTGCTCGGTGGCAGGCGGAGCGCGCTGATCTAATCTTCTCGTTCCACCAATATACTGGTGCCCATCTTTGATTGGGCACTTTTCTTGGCATAACTGCGTCACAGGCTCGGGTGAGCCATTTTGTCATTTGTTCAGCCTTATGTTCTGCTGATCCCGTCAATTGGATATTTCATCATCGGATGAAATATCCAATTCAAATTGGATTAACATCATCAGAAATAGTTCCTTGTCGTCCTCCTTGGCTTTCCATTCCATTTTCGTACTTATAGGGTTAGTACAGTGTACCATGTTTTGTGTGCTCAGCTCCATTATAATGGCGTGGTGATCACTATTAGTGAAGTGATCGCTTACGGTCCATTTACTCACCTCTTTTACCAGAGATCTACTAACAAATGTTAAGTCGATCACTGATTCAGCGTCCACCTTTTTATAGGTTGGTACGTTGCCTTCGTTCACCAGCACCAAGTCCAGAAGTGTGAATGCCTCTAGTAGGGCCTGTCCTCTTCTATTGGTTTTTCGGCTGCCCCATTCAACCGCCCATGAGTTAAAGTCCCCAGCTATAATAGCTGGTTTTTTAGCCCTGACATAACGTACTAGCCGGTCCAAGAACTGCTGAAACTGATCTATTGGCGCACTGGGTGGGGCATAACAGCTATATACCTGTATACCCTCAATCTTTGCGCTGGCAAAACCTGCTTCTTTGACTTTCATCCTACTTTGAAAGGTAAGGTCTCTGCACGCCCAAATAGCTGCTTTACCGGAGCCATCGGATTCCCACCTTGGCTGTTCAAGATCTCTGTACTGCTCGCTGATTATAGCAACATCAATCTTCTGCTCACGGACGTACTGAAAGAGAAGGTCCTGTGCTATTTCACAGTGGTTCAGGTTTAACTGTACTATTCTCATCTTCTTTGTTTTGTGGCTTTCACTGCCGCTTGGTACGCTGGGCAATTATAGCTACCTGCGGCATGGTCGCTTTTCTCTACGTCGTCCTTTCCTCTGCAGAGAATGCAGCTGGGCTGGTTTGTGCAGTCTTTTGCTACATGTCCCGCTGAGCCACATTTGTAGCAGCAGCGGCTTCTGTCGTGCTGCTCAATGCAGCTTGCAGCAGTATGGCCGAAACCCAAGCATTTATAGCACCTGAGCGGGCGGGTGTCTCGCTTTATTGCCTTTATTCGGCAGATAACCCACCCTATCTTTATCTTCTCACCCTTGATAAACTTCTGGGCTATCTGGGCAGGTAGCTGTACTATTGCTTTCTGCGTATCTCCATAAGCTTTACGAAGCGACTTAACCGCCGTAGGTTCGAAATTATGTCCTTCCTCGTTATTTTTGCGTAGTGCGTCCACTATGTCCTCCTTAGTGATCAGCATGTCAAGATCTTTAATCTCGAAGGCCTCTTCATGATGCAGCGCCCTGATTGTAGCAGTTTCCACTAGTACTGCTTTCACCGCTTCGTGGAGCTCAGCTGTTTCCACCTCCTTGGAACGTCATAGTTCGAGTAGCAGATCTCCTGCTGTTGTTTTGCGTATTCTATGTACGCTGTTTCCTAACTTTTCTAGGCTAGGCTCTGCCTTCATTTTCTTTAAGATTTCGGCGTAGCTTTTTCCACCCTCGGCCTTGATGACTAAGGCGTCAGGTCTAGGAGGTCTTGCTCTTGCCGTCCTACTTTTTCTGGTGTCTTTTTGGTCTTGGCCACGAGCACCAGTGTTATCCTTCCTGTTTACGCTTTTTTCTTTTTTCTTCTTTGTCTTCCTTGTCACCACCTCTTGCCACGAGTCTTTCTCCCTCTGGCGGGCATTGTCGTCGGCTACTCTTCTTGCACAGCTCGCCCCACTAACGCGGCTAGCCTGCTGTGGTTTCCCCTTGCCGACCGGCTTAGGGGTCACTTCATTCGCCTCTGCTTGGCTAATTGCCCTTTCCTGAAGGCTAGGGGTTGTTTGGGTCACCTTGCCCTTAGTCCCTGGCCGTTGGCACTGCATAAGGTTATCGTCTGCAGAGCAGAGAGCCCTGTAGCTGGCCCTTATGCTCCGGGCGAGATCCTTAATTTGTTTGTGCACATTGTGTCTGTCCCTGACATAATCGATCAGCTCATCGATTTTGCTGCCAAGGCGATCTAGGTGCACGTTTTGGGAGGTCGCGCTTTCTGCTCGCTTGTCGCCATCTGCGTCTACCTCCATATTCTCTGCCTTCTTTCCTGTAGCATTACCATTGCCTTCCCGTGCCAGGTTACCTACAACGGGGCTGGTTGTGTTGTACATCGAAAGCGTACTTTCGCCTCTCCCAGATCCAAGGGGTTTATCCCCAAGGAGGCGAGCGTCGACCACCGGGGCTGATACCCGATCGGAATCGACGGCAGGATTAGTAATGCCTGCCTGGGTACTCATATGTTTGAGAACGCTTCTTGATTGATTGTCCTTGCCACCCTAAATACCTGATGTTTCGGTAATTCTAAGCAGTGCTGGGGTGCCGAGGACTTTCGTGGCAGCACCGTTAGCTCCTGTACCCTAGGAAGGGGCCCTTTAACAAAGTGCTAGCATCCGGGCCAGATGCACCTTGGTTTTTTAAGCGAGGTTGTTACTCCTCCCCCTCCTCCTTCCCCACCTCTTGGGTAGTGGGGCCCCGGGCTTAGGACCGGTGTAGCGGAGTTGTGTGTGTGTGCGTGTGTGTGTGTGTGTAAAAGTGTGTATAATTATGTCTGTGTAATGAATTGCTGACACGTGTGTTGTCCTTTAGTAGCCGCTGCTACTTTACAATTTTCTTTTGGGGTGACAAAGCTTCGATACATGAAAAGAGACTTATAACTAAAATTGATTATAATAGGTGAATAAGATCGTATTGAATAGTTGTAATTAATTTTTGGTTAACAGAATTTGTGCTTACATTTTATAAAATATATCTGTGAGTTTTATCTCGCTACGGGCGCGAATGCTGATATTATGTCCGGGATTTGTGTTACTATTTTTTTTTTGGTGCGTTTAAATGCTTTTTGCCTTGTTTACATTGGTAATTATTAAATGGCTTCTGGAGATAATTCAAGCCTCTTGCGGTGAAGGATTTGCCATTATGCGGCTCATCCCAATGTATTGCGTGTATGTGCTTAGTGCGCTTCCCAAATATTGTGTATAATCCCTTTAGCATAATATAAGATATAAAAATATTATTTTGAGTGCAACGAGGCATCAGTCTCGTGCAGAATATGTACAAGTAGGCACACAAACATCGCGAGCGAAAGGCAGATCCGCACGACAATAACATGAGCACAAGCCGAGTGCTCATGGGTAGCCACACGTGCTCGTACAGTGTAAACATAGCCGCGAACGAAACCGACGACGGGCGCAAACAAAACAACGCACACTACCGAAAAGAGCACGGTAAGCACCACACAAGTACAGCAACAAAATTCGACCAAATCACCACCAGAGGCCGTTGGCGCCAGCGACTTGGGCTATATAAGCCCGGCCGCGACAGCACGGCGGCAGTTCGATCAGAGCTCCCGATCCGAGCGTTGCCGTGAACACACGAAACCGCTAGGAGGGCCCTAGAGGAACTGACGATATCTGGCCGTTTTCGTGCGCACACGTAACGGCACGGATACCGAAACTACCGCACTAAACCGCTAATCCCCGTCCCATCGTTTCGACCATTCCTGTTGCCGCTGTGGGCACACAGGGTAATCGGAATACGAAACTTGTCGCAAATACTGGCAGAGTCGTGCGCACACGTCTCTGTTAGAATCTGCACACCCGCCACACACATATCGCTACACCGCCACACCGTTTCGACCATTCTTGTTGCCGCTGTGCGCACACAGGGCAATCAGAACCCGAAACCGGCTGCAAATACTAGCAGAGTCGTGCGCACACGTCTTTGTTAGAATCTGCACACCCGCCACACACATACCGCTACACCGCCACACCGTTTCGACCATTCTTGTTGCCGCTGTGCACACACAGGGCAATCAGAACCCGAAACCGGCTGCAAATACTAGCAGAGTCGTGCGCACACGTCTCTGTTAGAATCTGCACACCCGCCACACACATACCGCTGCACCGTCACACCGTTTCGACCGTTCCTGTTACCACTGTGCGCACACAGGGTAACCGGAACCCGAAACTGACTGCAGAGACTTGCAGAGTCGTGCGCACACGTCTCTGTCAGACTCTGCACGCTCACACACAGCCCCACCGTTCTGCCGTTTTACTTGCCGCTGTGCGCACACAGGGTAAGAGAAACCGCGGAAAGCGATTCCAGTATCAGATTGAGTCGTGCGCACACGTCTCAATCAGATCCTGTGGTCCACCGCACTTCACACACATACAGTCACTTACCACTCTGCCGCTTCAGTTGCCGCTGTGCGCACGCAGGGCAAGGGAAGCCGCGAGAGACAGCCACCGTACCGAGTTGAGTCGTGCGCACACGTCTCAATCAGGTCCTGTGAGACTCCACCTGTACACTAAAACATCCCGCCGACGTTCCTCCGTTCCACCTACCGCGGTGCGCACACAGGGTAGGGGGAAATTAGGACCAGTGCAGAGTCCACACAAGATCGTGCGCACACGTTCTCGCGAGGACTCCGCAATAACAAATTACACACCTGGTAACAACCGAACCGCCGTGCTCGAAGTGTAGTCGATAAGTAATTGTAGGCGAGGCATACCGGCGACCGAACAAGCGTTACGAATGTTCAAGCGAAATAAATGTAAGCTACGATTAATGTCAAGCGTAATACCGTAGAATTAAGGACCGTACCGTTAATTTATAAGTACCGCGATTACCGCCTAGATAATAAGGAATAACTGTAAGAGATAAGTCTTCTTAAAAAGCGTACTTTGTTTGGTTACAGATGGCGAATGATGACGCACTGTAGGAGATATTAAATATATATATAATTATTAAAGTTTAACCAAACGGAGTTATTTCTAACCTCACCCCCTTTCCGAATCCTGAATCCCGACTGACAAAATCCGGGGCAGGGGGAACGCAACCGTTACATGAGATTAAGTATGTTTAATTTAATTTAATTTAATTTAAGCCAAGTAGCAAAAGTTGTATTAGCAGCTTCTCCGCTGGGTGTACGGTTGCGTCCAGTCTCTCTTATTCATGCAGCTTGGCTATCTGGCGATTCCCGGAGCGGCGGAGAGATGCTTCTTCGCTTTTGTCTTTCGGTGTGTGCAAAGTACGGTCAGGTAAGTAGTTTGTTTTGCGCTATGGTCTCGCCCATCTTTTAGTCTGGTGTATCGTCTTGTTTTCCAGGGCTTTTTTTGCATCTATCGAAGTTACGGTGCTTGTCGTTGGACGTGGTGGGAGCTGCTCTTAAAACGAGTCGATTGCTTTGCGGCTGCGCAACAGCGGGCTGTTTCTTTGCTATTTTTCCTATAGGGTGGCTGGCACACTTACACTTCGTGTACCAGTATATGATGCATATCTTGACTAGCCCTATCAATATTGACGACACTGAGTACCCGAATATGGTCGTTTGCTCGTCTAGGAGTTGTACCCTCTGAGCTGTCGTCTTGCTTTGCGCTACTCGCGGGCTTTGGCAGCGATGCCGCGCAAGCCTACTCCGGGTTCTAACACTTCTAGTTTTATACCGCGTAGATGTTGGGCCCGGCTCTCTATCTCTACGAATTAAATTACTCTTATTACGAATTAAAACTCAGTGAGGATGTTTTTTAACTGATTCAGTTCAGCTACGATTGATGACATATTTAATTGTACCATATTAAATGGCAAGTCGTTTACGTCCGCTTCTAGGGATCGCGACGCTGTCAATTGCGCGTTTGCCGTGTGTGCTGAGCACCCGGGCCGTAAGCTTAGGATTCCCGCGCCTCTTATGCCCGATGTAATTTGCTCGGTGCGGAGGCATTGTATGTATATGTTTTCGGTTGAGGATGTCGAGAACACCTATGTGTTTGCTTTATGCAAGCGGAGCCAAAATGTGTCCTTGAGTTGGCGGATTCTGATGTCGCAGCGCTCGGTATTTTTTAATGCGCGACCGGCGGCTCTTTCGCATGCTGCGTTGGCGTAGACTTCTCTGATCGGCTCCGGGTAATGACTAATAATAGATTGTTGATTTTCCGTAATTTTCCTACTTTTTCCTGAGGTAGCGGCATATACGCGCGGTTGCATTCGCTTATTGCAAAGTAGTGACATTCTAGCCAAATATATGCTGCTACCTCGGAGCTGTTCAAGATTCGTTGCATTGCGGGCAATGGTGAAGCATTGAATAAATTAAATCTTTGTATGTCAAGAGGGGGGATAGCTATTTGGTAAATTAGGTAACCTGCGGAATAGAGTATGGACAGTTTTGAAATTTTCATTACTGGGATGGCCGAGAAGTCGCCCGCGGAGAGGGGGTATTAGATATTGCGCTTTCGACCAATTTTGTCGCGTTGTTGATCGTGCTGGGTGGAGTATACGGGGATGAATTAGACCCTTTGCCGCGAAAAGGATTGCGTCAGTAAAGACTTTGGTGTCTAATTTAAATTGAATTAGTGTTAGCTCTAGGCTGGTCATTACGTTATTCGTTATTATGTCGTTGCTGTTTGTATGGGTCCTGTTCGCCAATGCTTTAGAGTATGTTTCTAATTACACCATCTTTCGGTCTAAGTCTGACAGCGCGCAGTTGACTACTTCGGTATGGTTTGCCAGAAGGGCTGCTGTAAGGCTTGTGTCTCCGTCTAAGGTTCGGATTAGTGCGGTTCCTCGTTGCCGCCGTGCACCTGGTTCAGGTCCATTGCTCTTTCTGCTTGGTAAGCTGCCGCTTTTATCTCCTCGAGGATGCTGCTAGCCTCATACCTGCTTTGAAATACGCGCGCAAGTCCGTTTTTCTATTATCTTCCAGTCGGTGCTGGACGTTGCGAGGGAGGCTATCCTTTCAATAATTAATCTTAGGTTGTTCTCAAGTTGGAGCACGAAGTCGTTGGGGTTTTCCTCGAGAGAGTTGTTGGCGTCTGTGCGTAGTGTTCCCGTTATTAACCTGAAAGGATACGACGGCGTTAGCAAGGGTAGTCTTACATCGGTAAGCGTGGCTTGGCTACAATGCGGTTATTCTGATTTATGAATTGTTCAACAAGGAGTTTATTTTTTCAATTGCGCGACCTGTCCGGTGTTGCACAAAAAAACAGTAAATAAAACGACTATTCTTCCGCGCTTTCTGCTGAGGCTGCTCGCCTAGTTAACTCGCTCGATCCTTCAAGTTTGTATTAATTTGTTTGTATATAGTGTAATATTTTTGTTGTCTCGTCGTTGCTTATTGTGACGTTGTTCGTTTTTCTAACGATTTTAATGATTTCCAATGGACCTTGGTATTCTACGGCGAATTTGCTTTTCTTTGGTTCTTTTAATAAAAATATCATTTCACCCTCGCGGAAGTGCTTGGTGTTCAATTTTCTGTCATAATAGTATTTTGGCCGGTATTTTGCCTGTACTAGATTCATGGCTGCTGCTTATTGTAACGCGGTTAGGTTAGCTGTCATTTTCTCGATATATTGATTATATGAGACATGGTCAACTCTGAGCGGAAAACTTGAAGGTGTGCGTGGTTTTATTCCGAAAAGGAGCTCGTGCGGTGTGCATTGCGTGCTTTCATGATCTGTGCAATTGTATGCATGCTGGCATATCGCCGTCCAGTCGTTCGCTTTCTCAGGATTCGCTTTCTCTTACGTATTTCTGTAGGTATACTGTTAACGTGTGGTGCATGCGCTCGATGCATCCGATCGCCTGCGGATGGTAGACTGTAGTGCAGAATTTCTCAATACCGAACCTTTTTCGAAGATATTCGAGGGTTTTTTTCTGAAAATGCGTTTTTTGATCCGTCATAATTGTTGCTAACGGTCCGAATACGCATATTACTTTTTCGGTGAAGGCTCGTGTAAACTCGTTTGCGCTCGCGTGATTTGTTGGAATTAGGACTGTGACGTAAGCATAACCTGTACCGACAGGATATACCTATTGCCGCATTTCGTTGGTTCTAGCGGGCCGTAGAAGTCTAACGCGATCTGTGCGAAAGGGTTCGAGGATGTATTGCTAATCAGCATCGGTAGTCGCGTTTTCATTCAGACTAACTTATTGTTTTGGCACACTGTGCAGCGCGCAACGAATTGCTTTACGTTCGGACGCATGTGTCGCGAACAGAAATATTAGCGACTTGGCTGTATGTTTTGGACATGCCCCGGTGACCGTCAATTGCTGCTTCGTGGTATTCTTTAATTATTATCATCCGTTCGCTTACAGGCGAGACTGGTAGGTTATTTTTATACAGCACCACCACTACGCATTCGTTCGCGAATACGGCGTCGAATAAATCTATGAATTTGGTCCATTTGTCTAGTGTTACCATGGCTAAGTCCCGTAGTATTGCAAAGCTAGTAATTTTCCGCGCTCGTTTCACGTTTTTTAACGTTTTTAAGCATTTATGTATATATATTTTTCGAGAGTGATCGTCGATGTGAGATTTTATGTATATTCCTATTCGATTTTTGTCCTTAAATTCGGTTATATTTATTTCCCCAGTTTGAATCGCTTGCTAGCTTCGGCGTCTAGGTAGCCGCGCTCGACAAAGGCTTCTTGAATTTCCATAGATATAAAAGTATCGGCCGAAATTAGATGACCAAATTTTCTTTAAATCGAAAAGGGTGTTTATTATACGACTGTAAGCGTATCAACGGTGGAGGTTCTAGGCCTTCTAAGAGCGCCCATGGTCGTTTTCCTCAAGGAGGTCTGGCTCTCACTACAATGTGACGTTTTAGTTTATCTTTTTCTCGCGTTGCTTCGACCGCTGCAGTTGTGACTGTAATTGATTTCGCTATTTACTATTATATGGCAGAAAATTCGGGTGTCGCCAGGCAGGTCGTAATGTATGCAAATATTTATTCCGTACACGTACGTGAATAGGAATGTACATTCGACTGTTCCATATTCCGTGTTGGACGATAAAATTTTCTCGGTTTTGCCTGGTTCGCCGCAGTGCCTGAGCATTGGCTATAGTCGCAACAGCTGCCGTAACTCTGTCGCCGAATTCTCCGGATTCGAGTGTACGTGCGCTTCCGATTCGGTATCCATTACCATGGCGCGTTGATTTTGCTCGTTCGCGGTCGCGGCCGTTTCCTGCTTAGATCTAATTTCGGTCGGTTCAGGTGTCAACTTTTGTGCACTTGATATTATTATTCTTTCGTTTGACGCGTCTAATTTCTGCGCGTTCGGCAGAGATTTGTCAGCTGACGCACTCGGGCTGTGAATTTTGTGCATTTGGCTGAAATTTTTCGGCTCTTATGTCGCCGGCTAGCTTTATTCAGTATTTGTTCTGACCACGGCCAAGCTGGACTGAATTACGGTGCCGCGACGTTGGGTATTTGGTTTCCTGCGCATGGCGTGATGCTTTTATTATTTGCGACTGTCTGTATTTTTCTTGACGGTGATTTTCGCCATAAGAGAGATTTTTAATGACTCAAAGGTTCGCTTGAGTACCCGTTGCTCGATGCACTATTAATTACCGTGATTGGCGTATTGTGTAGGTTTAATTCTTTTGCTGGGAATTTGAATGTTCGTAGGAGTTCTACGCCTGCGGCTGTCTTTCCAGACGGTGGAAGAACATCCGATTCGTTGCTAGATGAGCTCGACTGGTTGTATTCTTTGGGAAGTTAGCGGTTTTTACTGCGTGTGGAGCTGCGCGCGCTGTTTTTATGTTACGCTACATTTTTTATATAATACCAGGCTTCAGGCGGTAATCGTGCGTCGCACTCTATGATCGAGATCGCGGTTTTTGCAGTTTCCATAGAAATGTCGGATACTGATGCCTTGCCGCCGTCGCACAGTGGGGCCAAATGGACAAAAGTCTTACTTAAAGTGGGGTTGCAAATAAAATAACATCAAAGCCGGTAAAAATGTTTGTTTTGGTATATATTTTGCGAATACAACTCCCTCGCAGTTATAACGATTCTAATAAAAAACGGCAAAAAATCTCAGATCATGAATTTAAGGTATAAATTGCTGAAATCAGATGTTCCAACACTTTTGACTGGAAGTTATCGGCAATTTTCAATTTTCGTATATTAAAGAAAATTTTTTAAAATTTATACTTTTTTCTGCGAGGGACTTGAATTTGCAAAATATATACCAAAAAAAACTTTTTTACCGGCTGTGAAGTTATTTTTTCCATTTGGCCCCACTGTGCGTCGGCCTCGGCTCCCGCCTGCGATATTCGCGGTGTAGGGTTGCATTCGATTGATTCGTTTAATATTTTAGACTAGCGCGTAATGTTCGGCTCGTGGGAGTTCTGGTTTAATCTCTCCTTCACTAATTATTAGGATTCGCGATAATGCTTCGGCGTTTACGTTTTTCTTTCTCGGGCGATATACGATTGAGGCATCGAGACGCGTACACGCATGGTTGGTCTAAGCCCAGCTTGCCTTGACTTAGAATTGCGCCTAATGCCCAGTCACTCCCGTGGATTGTTACAATAAATGACTGGTTTAGGTCCAGAGCTTTTAAGACGGACTTTTTTGACATCAAATCCCGCAGTGTATTAAATGCATTTTCTTGCTCTGTTTCCTAAATAAATTCTGTGTCTTTTTACAAAAGATTGAATAGCGGCCGCGCTAGGCCAAAAAAGTTTTTAATAAATCGCCGATAGTAGCTGAATAAGCCGAAGGCTTGTTTGAGCTTTTTTAGGTCTGTAGGTACTGGGTATTTTGCCATAGCTCGCGTTTTTCCCGGGTCCGTTTTTATGCTGCCGCCCCTAACGATGTGCCCGAGTACGTGTGCTTCTTTTTTTAGGAATTGGCATTTTCTGGGCTCGACTATTAGGTTCGCATGAAGCAGTCTTTTCAATACTCATCGTAGGCGGAGCATGTGCTCATCCAGCGTTTCGCTGAACACCATGAGATCATGAAGGTAAATTTCGACCTCCTCGCCCTGCAATTCGTCCATTGCTAGGAACATGACCCTGAATGTAATCGTGGCTTCTTTGAGGCCCATAACCATGCAATTAAATTGCAATTGTTGGTTCTCGTGATTACCATCGGGTGCATAGAATGCTGTAAGGTGGGCCGAATCCGGGTGCATATCTATTTGGTGGTACCCCTGTGTCAGGTCCATTGCTGTAATGTAATTTGCAGCTGTTAGATGCTCGAGTATATCGCTCGTGAAGGGTAACGAATGGCAACTTCCTCCCGTTTCCTTGTTGAGTGCGCGGAAATCTGTTAGCAGACGAAATTTCTTATTGCCCTGCGCGTCCGATTTTTTTGCAACTATCCAGAGCGAAGAGGGATAATTTGTGTTTAAGGGTACTACGATACTCTGCTCGCGGAGCTTGGATAGCTCGCGCAGCATAAGCGCTTTCAGAGCCGGAGGGAACCTCAAGCGCGCGTTTCTAATTACTTTGTCGGACTTTAGTATGATTTTATGTTGCAGTAAGTGCGTTGCCGGTAATAATTGTCGTTTACCGCTCTTACTTCTTTATAATTTTCTTGCTACTTGTCGCAGCTCAACATTCGTCGTAAATTCGCCGTGAAATTCGCGATATTTTCAGCTGAGCCTCCATCATCGGCCTGGTATAACGTATTATCCGCAATTGTCTCGCATTCAAATAACTCTACGACCGGGTTAGTTACTGCTATTTCGGATATTTCGGTTGTAACCGCGGTTATTGCCGTAATTGTTGTTGCGGTTATCCCCTCCATAGTTGCGATTATTTTATTCGTTATTAAAGCGAGGATAGCGGTTATAATTAGGATTTCTGCCGCGGTATCCACCGTTATTATTATTGTTACTATTGTAGTTCTGGTTGTTGTTAGAATTACTCCCCGTACCGGTGTTTGTATTTCGGTTTGCTGGGTTTGCGCCGTTATTATCGCAATTTTCGTTATTGGTGCCGCGGCGGTTTCTTCCTCTGTTTGCGTTTGAATTCTCGATAATTTATCTCGGCGTGTTTTATTATTGTGCGGCATTCTTCAAGAGAATGGCTTAGCATCTTGCAGTACGTACAGTATAATTTCTTGAATTGCTGGTCGGGTTGCGTATTAAGATTTCCCATGCTTGATCCCGCTTGGTTATTTTCGGTGGGGCCGACTTCTTCGGCAGCTACTAGGCGCACGTGTGCTGCTGTTCTCGCGGGAGTTGTCTCGATAGGTAACGCGGTTCTTGCGCTTTGCTTACCCTCGTACCCGATTACTATAGTAATAACGGTGTTAAGCGATTTTGGCCATTTACTGCGGACTAAATGGTCTAGCGAGGGCCTGAGGCCGAGAAAAAATTGCTTGAGTACGTCCTCGTTCGCCTGCAGTCGCCACGCTTCTCTGTTAGCGTTTGATAAATCTGGGGCTTAATTTAGTATCGTTTTTAATCGATTGTAAAGTTTACTAACGCGTAAGCCGTAGTCACCTGCTGTTAACAAATACATATGCTGTTGTTTATTGTATTGCAACGAGACATCAGTCTCGTGCAAAATACTCACAAACGGCCACACACATAAGCATAATATAGCAACACATGCTCGAGCGACGCAAACACAGCCGTGAGTGAAACCGACGACGGACGCAAACCACTTAACACACACCACCGAAAAGAGCACGAAAAGCACCACACGAATACACACACAATACTCGAATCACTCACAACCAGAGGGCGTTGGCGCCGGCGACTGGGGCTATATAAGCCCAGTCGCGACAGCACAGCGGGCAGTTCGATTAGAGCTCCCGATCCAAGCGTTGCCGTGAGCACACGACACTGCTAGGAGGGCACTAGAAGAACTACCGACATCTGACCGTTTTCGTGCGCACACGTAACGGCGCATATATCGAAATTACCGCACCGCTATCTGAATTACCGCTGTGAGCACACAGGGTAATTCAGACCCACCAGGTACCTGGACGAGCGCTTTCTTGAGCACACGTGGTGCAACTACAGGCACCAAACCACCGCCAACCACCGTTCCACCGTTTCTCCGCCCCTGTTACCACTGTGAGCACACAGGGCAATAGGAACCAGAAACCGACAACAGAGACCTGCAGAGTCGTGAGCACACGTCTCTGTCGGACTCTGTACACACACCGCCCCACCGTTCCGCTGTTCCACTTACCGCTGTGCACACACAGGGTAAGAGGAACCGCGAAAGGCAGTCCCAGTATCGGGTTGAGTCGTGCGCACACGTCTCAATCAGATCCTGCGATATAAGACACTGCACGCCATCACACACACCTCCACGTTCCACCGTTCCACTTGCCGCTGTGCGCATACAGGGCAAAGGGAACCGTGAGAAACAGCCACTGTACCAGGTTGAGTCGTGCGCACACGTCTCAATCAGCTCCTGTGGAACACCGGCAACACACACATCAACATCACTCCGCCATTCCTCCGTTCCACCTGCCACTGCGCTCACACAGGGTAGGAGGAAGCCAGGAACCGGCACGGAGCCCGCACAAGATCGTGCGCACACGTTCTTGCAAGGACTCCAAACACACACCTGGGCGCTGCGCCATTCCTGCTGTTGCTGTACGCATACAGGACAGGTGAATAACCGAACCGCCGTGCTCCAGGCCTAGCGTACACGATTTATATGTAAGCGACGGAGTATTTATAACCGCACCGAGTAGATGTTAAGTACCGAAACCGCACCGAGTAGATGTTAAGTACCGAAACCGCACCGAATAGATGTTAAGTACCGTAACCGCGCCGAATAGATGTTAAGTACCGTAACCGCGCCAAATAGATGTTAAGCACCGCCTAGATATTAAGAACTTATTATAAGAGACAAGTCTTTTTAAACAGCGTACTTTTGTTTGGTTTTGTTACAGGTGGCGAATGATAGCGCGCCATATTGACCATTAAATATATATAATTACTTAAACTAAAACCAAACAGAGTTATTTTTAACCTAACTTCCCTCTCCGAATCCGGGTCCCGACTGACAAAACCCGGTGCGAGAGAAACGCAACCGTTACATGGCGCCCGAACAGGGACCGTTTTAGAAAGACTTGCCTCAATCGAAAGCGTATAAACATTGTAAAAAGAGCGAAAAAGTTGTAAAATTTTTTTTTATACCATGAAAGTATCGTGGATCTACCGCCTGAATAAGGCACAAGTCGTAGAAGAACTACGACGCCATCACAGTAGCACCGACGGAACCTTAGTGGAAGTACGACAACGACTCGTACGATACGTCCGGGTTCATCCAGAGGAGTTCATTGACAAAGCAGAGGACCCAGCCACATACGACGAGGAAAGAGACCTGAAGTTTGACCTCGAGACAGAGAGGAACGAGACCATTAGGCGAATACTCGAGGAAACTAACCGTAATAATCCTCCGGAGGGCTCTTCAACACCACGAGATCCAGAAACACCAACTCCACTAACGGAAGCAGCCCCTGAAGCAAACAAAGTTCTCGATCAAATGAGAAAATGGAACTGTCACTTCGAGGGAAGAGATGTGTATACATTTCTAGAAAGAATCCGAGAACTCCAAGCAGCATACGGGTTCACCGGCCACCAACTACTACAGGGAGCTCCAGAACTTCTACGGGGAGACGCACTACAATGGCGCCGCAACTACGCAAGCGACTGCAGAACCTGGGAAGAATTGGAAGATCGACTGAGAAACTTCTACCTGTCGAGCGGAGAGCGACGAAACCTCACCAGACAGGTAGCCGAAAGAACGCAGAAGCCTAACGAGAGCATTCGCGCCTACTGCTCCGCCCTAACCACACTGATGAGACGTAGGGGAGGATACAGCATAGAAGAACAACTCGACAATCGATATTACAACATGAGGCCTGACCTCCAACTGCGAGTCCGCCGAGAGGAGATAAATGAGGTTACCCAGTTAATACAACGTATCGAGGAGTACGAAGAAATAGCGGTAAAAGTGAGAAAACAGGAAAAGCAAGAAGAGCGTAGCACCACCGTGCATAGCTCCGCCACAAAAGCTCCAGAGTACTACAATCGCAACGAATGCTGCTGGAGGTGCAAACAGCGAGGGCACTCGAGAGTAAACTTCCCAGAGAGGGCGGGAAACGTCGAAAGGGCCGACTCCAAGGTAGCAGGAGCCCGGTCCTAGACCCAAGATATTTTATTAACGTACGCATTGGTACTCATACCATAAGGGCTCTAGTCGACCCGGGAGCAGTGAGCTCATTTGTCACCGAAAACACCGCCATCCTAGGACAAGAAAATGGCTGGAAAAGAAGAAAACAAGAAGTAGTAGCCACTATGGTATGATGCTTCAACTCTCGGTATGACCTTCCGTGCCAAATATATCGTCATGCACGGGCTAGGTCACGACATGCTGGTAGGTATGGACGCCTTATCCAGCCTAGGCACCCGAATATTTGTGGCAAATCGAGAGTTACGACACTCACCTGCAAACGAAGCATCGGTAAATGTTGAAAGCATCGGAATCAAAGGACTCACCAACGAGCAGCAACACCAAGTTGACACTCTGATAAAGGAACAACATCCGACTTTTGACGAGATAATGGGACCCACTCATCTAACAGAGTACAAAATCAGGCTGATCGACCTCACACCGATAAGATCAGGCTACCGCGCCCACGCAATCCCATGATGCAAAAAATTATCGACGACGCAGTGGACAAGATGGTCGCGGAGGGAGTAATCGAACCTTCCAACAGCTCATACAGCTCCCCTATCGTCATCGCAAAGAAGAAAGATGGCAGATACCATTTTTTTATCGACTTCCGTCGACTGAATAAAATCAGCGTCAGGGATGCATATCCGCTACCACAAGTACACGCCACGTTAAACAAGCTACGAGGTGCAAAGTACCTCACAACTATAGACCTCGAAAACGGCTACTGGCAAGTCCCATTGTCGGAAGAGAGCAAACAATACACCGCATTTACCGTTCCGGGAAGAGGTCTTATGCAGTTCAAGGTACTACCGTTTGGTCTGCACTCCGCTCCGGGAGAATTCATGCGTTTGATGAACAGTGTCATCCCACCAGACCTAGAGCCAAACGTCTTCTGCTACTTAGACGACATCGTCATCGTTTCACAAGACTTCCAGCACCGTCTACAATTGATACAAAATGTACTGCAACGCCTTCGTGAGGCAAAGTTAAAACCAAATTGGGACCAAAAAGTCATTTCTGCCGACGACGTATGAAGTACCTAGGACACGTAGTCGACGAAGAGGGACTACACACGGACCCGGAGAAAGTAGCAGCCATTACAAAACTTCAAGCACCGACAAATCTAAAAGAGCTCCGCCGATTCTCAGGACTCATATCCTGGTACCGTCGTTTTATTCCAAACGTAGCAAAGAAAACCGCTCCGCTAAATAGGCTACTGCAGAAGAAAGTAAAATGGGAATGGAACGAACCACAACAACAAGCCTTCGAGCTGCTCAAACAAGATTTAGTCCAGGCTCCAGCTTTAGCTTGCCCGGATTTTTAAAAAATGTTCACCGTACAGACTGACGCTAGCAACGAAGGACTGGGCGTCGTATTGACCCAGGAGACAGACGGGAAAGAAAGCGTCGTGGCGTATGCCAGCCGTTCACTGAATAAAGCCGAGAAAAATTATTCAGCAACGGAAAAGGAGTGTCTGGCCATCAAGTGGGGGATTTGGAAATTCAGGGACTACCTAGAGGGCCACCATTTCAAGGTGGTTACTGATCACCAATCTCTCAAGTGGCTAGAGAAGATTGATAACCCTTCTGGACGGCTAGCCAAATGGGCAATCGAAATGTCTCAGTGGGATTATGAGGTCAAATATCGCAAGGGAACCGAGAACACCGTCGCAGATGCGCTATCAAGACAACCACTGCAGGTGTACAAAATAGATACCAAAACCAAATGCACCTGGTACAGCAGGAAGCTGAAAGAAGTCCATGAGAACTTAGGAGCAAATCCAGAATATACCGTAAAGGAGGGCATTTTATACCGACATATCCTCCATACATTGGACTTCAACGATAACGATACAGCGGACGACTGGAAGATCTGCGTGCCAACGGACCAGAGAGCCGCCGTCTTAAAAGAAGCGCACGACGACACTACCGCAGGACATCTCGGACTGGCAAAAACTCTCCAAAGATTAGCCAGACACTACTATTGGCCTGGAATCTTACAGGAGACCGCACGTTACGTCAGGAACTGCCAGAATTGCCAGGCCTATAAAGCACAGTAACAAGCCAAACCGGGCCAAATGCATGCCACCAACGTAGAACAGCCATGGGAAATGGTGTCAATTGATCTGGTGGGACCTCAGCCACGATCAGCAAAAGGAAATATCTGGCTGCTAGTAATGCAAGATCGATTCACCAAGTGTATCGAACTAGCAGCACTACGAAAAGCCGACGGGAAAGCCATGAGCCGCCTAGTGAAGGAAAAAATCTTCCTGAGGCACGGCTGCCCCCATACCATTGTAAGTGACAATGGCCGACAATTCTTCGGGAAAGAATTCGAAACCTTCTTTAAGGAAAACGGGGTAGAGCACCGCAGAACCTCACCTTACAGCCCTCAATGCAATCCTGTCGAACGCACCAACAGGGTTGTAAAAACCATGATATCACAGTACGTAGGCAAAAATCACAAAAAGTGGGACGAAAATCTCCACGAATTAGAATTTGCCTACAATACCGCCAGTAGTACCGCCACCGGGTATACCCCAGCATACCTGAACACCGGAAGAGAATTCCGAGTACCAGTAAGTCTGCATCAGAGAGCTAAAAACCAGCCCGTAACGCCGCTAGCCGCACGATTACGAAACATCAAGGACGCCATCGAGCTCGCCAAAACGCAAACAGCCCAGCAGTTCGGGAAACAGCAGAAACACTACAACCTGCACCGACGGAATTGGAAACCAGCAATTGGCGATAAAGTGGCCAGGAAGGTCAAACAAGCAGGATGACCGCAACGCAAAGCTCGCGCCGAAATATACCGGCCCTCTAGTGGTAAAACGAAAGATTTCTCCAGTCATTTTCGATCACAAGATAACAGAGGGCGCTGGATCAAACATATACATGTGAAGGACCTCAAACCTTTCCACGAGGCCGACAGTATAAATACCGAGCCAACCGCTACCTACGACCAGTCTACAGCTTCAAAGGATCCGAGATGGAGCTACATCCCTTAGCAGAGGATCTCTGGCAACCCCGAGAACTCCCGGTGAAAATCACCGTCCACGGCCGACCACTCTACGCCATCGTCGACACCGGGAGGAGAATCTCGAGTGTAAGCCAACGAGCGGCAAACTTCAGCGTAAACCGGGGGGCACCGACAATAGCCGGAGAGGCTGACCTCCAAATACATTTTAATAGCGACGAGACCACCGAAACCACCAGCACGATAGAGGTGACAATGGGGCATCGAGGTCACATACCCATGGACAGTCATCCGGAATCAGCCTCACGACTACATTAGAGGCATGAACATCCTTGCCGCCCTCCGGTTCCACCTTTTCATGCCTTTTCAGGCCTTGAAAGACGAAGAAACCAGAAAACAAAGGAACAGGAGAAGAAAGAACAACACACGAAGACGCCGATGGAGGACGACCAACGAAGGACTAGGGGTCAGCACCGACGAAAGTAGCAAACCAAATAGTGAAACTAGAATGGAACAACTACGAGAGCAATTGATTGTAGCACGACCCGCAAAAAGCCGAAAGTTACCGATCACACCCGATTGCGGCCGAAGCGAACCAAAACAAACCGTAGACGCGCGAATTTTTTTTCCATAGACCAGGATTTTCACCGAATTTTCGGGACCAATATTGCGTAATAAATGAAAATTGGAGAATGTACACGGATTCACACATTCAAAAAATTGCAGAATATAAATAGCCGGCAGGGAATATGGAAATTAGTAATCATGAATACGGATCTAGATACGCTTGACGCGATACTAGCGGTCCTTGAAAGGGACCTCCCCGCGAGTACATTTGAGTATAGCCCTGGCGGAACAACATCACCGCAGGGCTATACTCCAACCCCGGTAGCGCGATGCCCTGGTCGTTGTATCAATCGGCGTACGAAAGTACGTCGTGCGGGACAACGGCTGCAAGAGGCTCCTGCAGCTGGTGCCAGCAACAGGGGCGGCATCCTCTAGCTTATATGTCGTCTATAGCTTTGTGGTTATGGAAGACAAACTTGTCGTGTGGATCATATGTTTTATGGATTTTATCTTGTGGATTACATGCTGTGGTGGAAGATAGACGGAATGCCTAACGTGACAGTAACGACGGTCACATTGCGCGGCAATTTGAAAAACGACTCGAATATAGGCGGAAAAGAAAGAATTTAATTATTTTATTTAATTTTAATGAAATTGTATATGAAACTGTTTAAAATTGTAATTCTTAATTATTAAATAAAAACAAATATGGATATCAATGTGTTAATTGCAATGAATATTGATTCATCCGATGGATGTTCACATCTCCATGTCATAGGTATTCGATCTAATTTGAATTAGTATTAAACTTCTTCTCTACATAATTTATAAGTTGTTCGTTTAAATTGCAGTTAAAAGTCGTTGCGTTAAAAATTTATTTATATTTATTTATATTTAGTTCAAGTTGAAAAGAGTAAAAAGTTGAAAAGAGCTTTAACAAGCTTTAACAACATTTTATTGTAATAAAGAATATAAATTGTTTTCATATAATTTTAAATAAAAAAGGATTCATAATAAATAACACGTGTTCAATAATATTGTATACAAAAATTAAAATGTTTATTTGTAATACAAAATTATAAATAAAGTTTTATAAATTATTGTTGAGCAACACGCGTTTAACATTTATTTCAGAACATACACAGATATAAATTCCCCTGGTACTTACTACTAATACTACCTGGTACTCCTGGTAAGGCTACTCCAGTACCCTTGTTCTGCAGTCCTGAAGTTGCGAGAGCAAGGATTCCAGTCACGGTTAGAGTTGCACCTCCTAAAGCTGATTCAGATTTTAGATTTTAAAAATTAATTTACATACATTTACAATGTTCAAAAGATATGTATAGGAAATAAGTTTTAAGCGTGTTGCTCAACAATAATTTATAAAACTTTATTTATAATTTTGTATTACAAATAAACATTTTAATTTTTATATACAATATTATTGTATATAAAAATAAATATAAAAAAAAGAACACGTGTTATTTATTCTGAACCCTTTTTTATTTAAAATTATATGAAAACAATTTATATCCTTCATGACAATAAAATGTTGTTAAAGCTCTTTTCAACTCTTTACTCTTTTCAACTTCAACTAAATATAAATAAATATAAATAAATTTTTAACGCAACGACTTTTAACTGCAATTTAAACGAACAACTTATAAATTATGTGGAGAAGAAGTTTAATACTAATTCAAATTAGATCGAATACCTATGATATGGAGATGTGAACATCCATGGGATGAATCAATATTCATTGCAATTATCACAAACACATTGATATCCATATTTATTTTTATTTAATAATTAAGAATTACATTTTTAAACAGTTTCATATACAATTTCATTAAAATTAAATAAAATAATTAAATTCTTTCTATTCCGCCTATATTCGAGTCGTTTTTCAAATGGCCGCGCAATGTGACCGTCGTTACTGTCACGTTAGGCGTTCCGTCTATCTTCTACCACAGCATGTAATCCACAAGATAAAATCCATAAAACATATGATCCGCACGACAAGTTTGTCTTGCATAACCACAAAGCTATAGACGACATATAAGCTAGAGGATGCCGCCCCAGGAGCGATTCGACACGTAGTACCGGCGCGCTCAGTGAGTCTTGTTATGTTATATTCGCGCCGTGAAACTTGTCTATATCTCGCTCTCTAGTTTCGCGCTCCGAAACAGGGGGGGGGGGTAATGCAACGAGACGTCAGTCTCGTGCAAAATACACACAAACGGCCACACACATAAGCGAGCGAAGGGCGAACCCGCACGTCAACAACGCGAGCACAAGCCGGATGCTCATGTATAGCAACACGTGCTCGAGCGACGCAAACACAGCCGCGAGTGAAACCGACGACGGGCGCAAACCACCTAACACACACCACCGAAAAGAGCACGAAAAGCACCACACGAATACACACACAATACTCGACCCACTCACCATCAGAGGGCGTTGGCGCCGGCGACTGGGGCTATATAAGCCTAGCCGCGACAGCACAGCGGGCAGTTCGATTAGAGCTCCCGGTCCATGCGTTGCCGTGAGCACACGACACCGCTAGAAGGGCACTAGAGGAACTACCAACATCTGGCCGTTTTCGTGCGCACACGTAACGGCGCAGATATCGAAATTACCGCACCGCTATGTGTGCTCACAGGGTAATTCAGACCCACTAGGTACCTGGAGGCGCGATTTCGTGAGCACACGTGGCGCAACTACAGGCACCAAACCACCGCCAACCACCGTTCCACCGTTTCTCCGTCTTTGTTACCACTGGGAGCACACAGGGTAATAGGAAATAGAAACCGACAACAGAGACCTGCAGAGTCGTGAGCACACGTCTCTGTCGGACTCTGCACACACACACCGCCCCACCGTTCCGCCGTTCCACTTAACGCTGTGCGCACACAGGGTAAGCGCGAAAGGCAATCCCAGTATCGGGTTGAGTCGTGCGCACACGTCTCAATCAGATCCTGCGATATAAGACACTGCACGCCATCACACACACCTCCACGTTCCACCGTTCCACTTGCCGCTTTGCACATACAGGGCAAAGGAAACCGTGAGAAACAGCCACTGTACCAGGTTGAGTCGTGCGCACACGTCTCAATCAGCTCCTGTGGAACACCGGCAACACACACATCAACATCACTCCGCCATTCCTCCGTTCCACCTGCCACTGCGCTCACACAGGGTAGGAGGAAGCCAGGAACCGGCACGGAGCCCGCACAAGATCGTGCGCACACGTTCTTGCAAGGACTCCAAACACACACCTGGGCGCTGCGCCATTCCTGATGTTGCTGTACGCATACAGGACAGGTGAATAACCGAACCGACGTGCTCCAGGCCTAGCGTACACGATTTATATGTAAGCAACGAAATATTTATAACCGCACCGAGTAGATGTTAAGTACAGAAACCGCACCGAGTAGATGTTAAGTACCGAAACCGCACCGAATAGATGTCAAGTACCGTAACCGCACCGAGTAGATGTTAAGTACCGAAACCGCACCGAATAGATTTTAAGTACCGTAACCGCGTCGAATAGATGTTAAGTACCGTAACCGCGCCAAATAGATGTTAAGCACCGCCTAGATATTAAGAACTTATTATAAGAGATAAGTCTTTTTAAACAGCGTACTTTTGTTTGGTTTTGTTACAGGTGGCGAATGACAGCGCGCCATATTGACCATTAAATATATATAATTACTTAAAGTAAAACCAAACAGAGTTATTTTTAACCTAACTTCTCTCTCGGAATCCGGGTCCCGACTGACAAAACCCGGTGCGAGAGATACGTAACCGTTACGGTATCATATAAAATTTAAATTTGAATTTGTTTTGGGAAATTTATAACAATATAAAAATGATAATAAAGGAAATACACATATTTGTAGTATAATTTCAAAAACGATAAAATACATTATTTTTGGCGAATCATATCATATCATAGTTATTTTTATATGATTTTATGGTGTATAAGACATAATTTAACAGAATATATTGTGTCTTATTTGGAGATGGAAGATTTAGTAATAGATGAATAAATATATAATTAATTTGCTGATTATAAACATCTAATTTATTATATTTAACGTTTTATTATACCAATAAATCATCCATAATAAACCAAATAAATATGATGGTACAACATATGATGATGTAATGTCCCACATTCATATAGATAAATATATATGTATGTATATACGAGTATGAGTGCGAATATATGTGCATGTATAAGTATATAAATGTACGTGTATAAGATTGAACGCCTTCGTCCACAAACTGCTTACAAGGGCATTACGAAACCGAGCGCCGAAAACCAGAGCAGCACACTGACTTGCATGTCAGCACTCCTCGCGCGCGAATTAGGTCAATTTACACGCGTTAATCCTTCTGGTGGCAAATGTCGATTGGACGATAGTCATCTTTAACTTCTTAATTACAAAACTCCTTGCATCGGCACCAAGGCTTTAAAAACCCAGGAGCCGATCCACGCAGTGCCCCTTGTGTCCCTCAATACAAATTATTAAATATACATAAACAACCCTAATCCTACCTTACGTACGTCATCAACGAGGTAAGTGCGGACAGACTATCGTCCGCTGAGTTAAGAGAGCGAACAGACTACCGTCCGCTGAATTAGAAGATCGGACATTCCATTGTCCGCCGAATAGAACGCGTCACGCTTAACTTCATTTGTAGCATTACGCAATACTATAAGTCTCCAGTAACAATAAGGCTCTCGAGCCTATGCTAGTTTCGCGAATTAAATAATTATTTGTAGAACTCGCGCAGCCTGTACTTATAATAAATACGGTCTTTACAATGACAAATATATTATTAGATGAAATTCACATAATAAAAAAAATGATATATTGAGAATAATATTAAAGTAATAAAATTAAAAATATCTCAAGAAAATCAAAAAGTAACAAACAGAAATCGAAATCAAAAGTAGCAATTACATAACGCGCATATAGAAAAAATGCATCCGCACAAATGAAAATAAAAGATGCTAATAGATTGCGTGAATACAGGAAAAAACGATAATAGAATTAAATAAAAAGAAGTATTAAGATACCGTGAAAATAGATAATCTATCATTACAATCAAAAGAGAAAGAAAAAATAAGATTACGTGAATATTGAAAGTAGAAAAAAGAAATTCAAAATTCACATAAAGAACCTGATACAAAACAAACGAGTAATGAAACAATAAATAAAAGAAAAAGAAAATATATGGACAATACTTTAGATGATACAAATATTCCGAACGTAAACCATGATGTTACTGGTATTTTATTTTCAACAAAGTCTATTAATTGGTTTAATCGCAAATGGAGAATTTGATGAAAATATTATATTACAAAATTTTATAGGTAATTTAGATAATGAATATCAATTTTGTAAAGCAAAGCATTTTAAAGGAGAAATGTTACAAGATCTGAAATATATTCATTGTTGTCATGAAGATAAAGTACATCTTGATGACAACACATTATATGCCAAAGAATTGAAAAATTTATTATTAGATAAAAATTCAATAAGTATTGATTATAGGCAAAATATACGAACTTATAATAATTTATTTGCTTTCGCAAGTTTTGGTTCTAAATTAATGCATATCACTATGTGGTCCAATACTCTTGGACCACAAGTGTTTAAAATATGTCATCAGGTATACCACAATTCATATGCACTTCATCGTAATAATAATGATAACCCAAAATTGGGTCAATTATATATTATAGTCAATGAAATTGCAAATAAATATAGGGAAAACCAATGCAATAATGATTAAACAGATATGAATTTAATAAAATATTTGGAAACATATATATGAAAAAATAATTAAGGTAAAACAAAGGTGGGAGAGTCAACCCATGATCATGGGTTGACTCTCTCACCTTTGTTTTACCTTAATTATTGTTTTAATATGGAGAACAAAAAACAGAATTGTTATATCAAAAAATAATCCATATGCTGAAGACTATAAAATGATGTATAAAGTAAAAGAAGAAGAAAATATACAAGCACTTAATAATAATACTATACCTCGTCAAATAATCATGATATTAACTCGAAATTATTGTACTAAAAATAAATCATTTTTTGCTTCATGTAGTGAAATCGCTGTTGTATATGTATGATGGCGAACCACCTGTAGATCGTGACATTTGTATTTATCCAAAAGCAGATAAACCAAAAAGAATGTTTTAATTTAATGTTTCTTTTTAGTAAACCAGAAGGGAAAGCTCATATGAAAAATTCAAAAGAGGATAGCAAGCATACCAACATTATTACATTACAATACTATTCATATAAATTGAGTATTCATTGTGATTTTAACCCATGTTTGAATTTAAAGAATTTATCACAACAATTTATTGTCGATGTTAGGAAAAGAATTGAAGCTTGTCGATTATATTATTACGCAGTCATGAAGCACAATTACGAATTGAAATGTATACAGGTTTGATGGATTATGTATCTAATCGTGCAAATATTGATAATACAAAAATCGGAAAAATGATAATATTACCGTCATCTTACATAGGAAGTCCTAGAGCCATACAACAAAATTATTTAGATGCAATGACACAATTGCAAGTCGATGGTAAACCAGACATTTTTTTTAACAATGATTTGCAATCCTAAGTGTCGTGAGATTCAGGAGAATTTATTACCTCATGAAACCACTTTAATCGTCCAGATTTAATAGCCCGAGTTTTCCATGAAAAAATAAAAATTTAAAAATTTGAACTTACGAAAAAGAATATATTTGGTAAAGTTAAAGGATATGTATATGTCATTGAATTTAAAAAACGTGGATATCACATATTCATATGTTAATATGGTTATATCAAGATTATAAGTTTCGAAATACCGACCAAATTTATCAAATCATAAGTGCTGAAATACCTGATGACAATAAATATCCTAGATTATATAATATAGTAAAGAATATGATTCATGGTCCGTGTGGTTTATAAAACAAAAATAGTCTATGTATGAGTAAAAGTTAACAATATTGTACTAAAAAGTTTCCCAAACCATTTATTGAAAAAAAAAAATACAATCCAGGTGGTTATCCTTATCGACGAAGGAACGATGATAAAAATATGAGATATTCAAAGCATAGAGTGGCACATAATGGATTTGTTGTACCATATAATCTTTTTTTTTTATTATTATTAGAATGTCATATTAACATAAAAATATGTAGTACAATAAAGGCTATAACATATTTACTTAAGTATTTTCACAAAGGACCTGATATTGCTTTAGTGAAATTCACAACTGTACATAATAATAATGATCAAAATATCATTAATACTTATGACGAAATAACATCACACGTTTTGACAAGATACGTATATGCACCAGAAGCTATATATCGTATTTCTGAATTTAAACTGAATGAACAAAACTATGTAATTTATAGATTGGCTGTCCATGACCAAGATGATCAATATGTATATTATATAGAAGGTCAGGAAAATAAAAGAATTAATAAGAATATAGATACAACATTAAGAGCTTGGTACAAATTGAACGGAGACGATGATAATGCAATACAATATTTGTATCATGAAATTCTACATCATTACGTATATGATGAACGACAAAAAAAATGGAATATAAGAAAAAAATTGTATAGACCTATAATAAGTAGAATATAGTTTGTAAATCCGAAAAAACGTGAAACATTTTTTTACGTCTTTTATTATTACATGTACGTGGTGCGAAATCGTTTACATAAATACGTAATGTAGATAGTATTGTTTACAGTACATATGAAGAAACATGTTTAACAAGAGGTCTAGTTTAGTTTATCATTAGTAATGACAAAGAATGGGATAGTTGTTAGAAGAAGCTCCGTTGTTTAAATTTCCAAAATCAATGTGTGAATTGTTTGCATATATATTTGTTTTTCAAAGACCACACTATTCACTAGAGCTATATAATAAATACAAAATTCATTTTATAATTAAATGATTTTAATGATTAAATGATTTTAATATTCCCAATTATGATAATAATTTAGTGCAAGAAGAAACTGATAACATATCACACGATTATGTCGATAATGAATTCATAAAAAATAATGATAATAATAATACGATGGATACTATAATTAATACATTAATTGTAGATCAAAAACGGATATTTGATTGAATTATAAATAGCACCATTAACAATATTGGTAGTAAATTATATTTTATTGATGGCCCAGGTGGTAGTGGCAAAAGTTATTTACACAATGTTATTATTAAATATTTAATATCTTTAAATATATCATTCCTTGCAATAGCAAGGACTGGCATTGCTGCTAATTTGTTAATTAATGGTAAAACTGTTCATAGTGCATTCAAATTGCCACTTAACATTAATGGATAAACAACGAGTAATATTGGTCCTAATTCAAAATATGGAGTATTTTTGAAAAATACGTAAGTTATAATTTGGAATGAAATCTCAATGGTTTCAAAATATACCTTTGAACCAATAAATACATTTTTTCAAGATTTATGCAGTAATAATGATTTTTTTGGTGGTAAAATTATTGTTACATCAGCCGATTTTCGACAATCACTTCTTACAGTTCGCCGGACAAATATAATGGAATCATGTATAAAAAGAAGCCAATTATGGTCATCTGTCATAAAATTATCATTAAAGGATAATTTAAAATTGGAAAATATAGATAATGCATTTAACAATTGTCTACTCGATGTAGGAGAAAAGAAAAATACGACAAAATTCGAATTAGAATATGATATGAGAGAAATTCCAAAAGAACTTATTTGTAATGATGATTTAATTACAGCAATTTTTGGAGATAAAATAGATCCAAATGACTTAGCTTTGAAAAATAAAGTGATCTTATCGCCTTTGAATTCTGACGTATTAGAAATTAATGAAAATGTAGTAGAAAAAATTGACGGAAAAAGTTACGTATTTTGTAGCGATGTCAGACTTGAGAAAGAAATTGATGATACATTAACAGAATCAATACCAACAGAATTTCTAAATTTATTAACACCTAATGGATTACCACCACATAAATTGATTTTGAAAAAGGTGCAATAGTTTGTTGTTTAAGAAATTTACATATTGATAGTGGCCTCTGTAATGGAACGAGACTAAGTATAAAAGATGTGAAAAATTATTTAATTATAGGAGAAATCATAACTGGTAAAAATTCTGGTAAATTTAGTTTATTACCACGTATTTATTTGCAACCGTTATTAAACGAAATACCTTTTCATATGATAAGAAGACAATTCCCAATACAATTGAGTTTTGCCATGACCATAAATAAATCACAAGGTCAATCTTTTGATAATGTTGGATTATATTTGCGTACTCCAGTATATAGTGATGGTCAATTATATGTCGCTTTATCTAGAACAACATCAAAGAAAAAGTGACATTATTTTTAAATAAAGAGTCTATTTAAAATCATAATAATGAGTTGACTAAGAAAAAGTCAAAGGGAGTTCCTCTTTCGACCTCGCCGTTAATGCTGAGCTGTTGCTGCAGTTGCTGATGCCTGCAGTTGCTGCTCTCTGCTGCTGAGGTTGTTGTTGCTGCTACACTGCTGTGGTTGCTGTAGCTGTTGTTGCTGCTGTCGCTGCTAACTTCTTTGGAACACTTGAGAAAAACTCTACTACTCACTCTCGCGAACCAAAGTTAACTGACTCGAATTTCCTCTCTAATACGAGTCCCCTCTATAGGTCTTCCTGCGTTTTTGGTTGCCCGCGCCGGCGCACTATGTTTGATTTTGACTTGGGTATGGACAAAATTAAGTAGCGCCTCTTAGGAAAAAGATAAAAAAAAATAAAAAATAGTATTGGAAAGCTTAAGGATACTAGATTATGGGAAAATCATTCTCGTTTCACCAGCATCCCATTTACACCCTCAAAATTCACCCCCAAAATAAGAAATTCGTATGAAAATTTACATTTCCTGCTCTCTTGGTTGAAAAAAAATTGTTTTAATAGACCCCCTGGGTGGATCTATATGTTTTTTGGGCCGCTGAATCCGAATCCGGGGTTCGTTTGTCTCTATCACGTTAGGGTCAAGGTCATTTGGAGGTCAAATTGATGAAAGTCCGCAAAAAAATATGAAAAAATGCATGTATATGTTTTTTGGGTCGCTGAATCCGAATCCGGGGTCCGTTTGTCTTGTAACGGTTGCGTTCCCCTCGCACCGGATTTTGTCAGTTGGGATTCAGGATTCGGAAAGGGGAGTGAGGTTACAAACAACTCCGTTTGGTTAAGTTTTAAATAGTTTTTATATTTAAGATCTCTCAAGGCGCGTCATCATTCGCCACCTGTAACCAAAACAAAGTACGCCTTTAAAAGACTTATCTCTTACAACTACTTCTTATTGTCTAGACGGTGATTACGGTACTTATTAACTATCGGCGCGATCCTTAATATCTAAACGGTATGACGCTTAACATTTAGTCGTCGCTTAACATTTTTTTCTGGTACGTATCGCTTATTTGGTACGGTCGCCGGTACGCTTTGCTTACACCTACTTACGTGTGCGCACGATTTTGTGCGGACTCCGCGCCGGTTATCGATTTCCTCCTACCCTGTGTGCGCACAGTGGTAGGTGGAACGGAGGAACGTCGGCGTGATGTTAGCGTATAGGTGGGAGTCCCACAGGACCTGACTGAGACGTGTGCGCACGACTCAATCCGGTATAGTGGCTGTCTCTAGCGGCTTCCTTTGCCCTGTGTGCGCACAGCGGCAAGTGAAGCGGCGGAGCGGTGAGCGAATGTGTGTTTGAAGTGTTGTTGACCACAGGATCCGATTGAGACGTGTGCGCACGACTCAACCTGATACTGGAATCGCCCTCCGCGGTTTTTCTTACCCTGTGTGCGCACAGCGGCAAGTGAAACGGCGGAACGGTGGGGCTGTGCGTGTGCGTGCAGAGTCTGACAGAGACGTGTGCGCAGGACTCGGTCGGATATCGGTAGTTCCTCTAGGGCCCTCCTAGCGGTGTCGTGTGCTCACGGCAACGCTCGGATCAGGAGCTCTGATCGAACTGCTGCAGTACTGTCGCGGCTGGGCTTATATAGCCCCAGTCGCTGGCGCCAACGCCCTCTGCTAATGATTGGGTCGAGTGTTGTTTGTGTATTTGTGTGGTGCTTACCGTGCTCTTTTCGGTGGTGTGTGTTAGTTTGTTTGCGCCCGTCGTCGGTTTCGTTCGCGGCTGTGTTTACATTGTACGAGCACGTGTTGGCAATGAAAATTTACGGGCAATCTGGCATCCATGCATCAATATTTTGTGGGTGGTTGGATTCATTATAGCCCACTTGTATAAGTTCTAATGCTGCTTATAAGTGTCGAGGCAAAGTTTCTGCAGTTTATCCAAATCTGACTTTTCTTTTGACTTAAAAATTATTAAAATTTGTGCAACATTCCTAACAGAATTTTTATCTAAGTCAAGGCAATTAGCGAATAATTCCGGTTGGCTGAAACATTTTCGGGCTATATTGCCAGTGTTCGTGGTTCCGTGCCCTTGTAAGCATAAATCAACTTTTACCCCAAGTTTATCATACAGTAATATTTGAACTTTTTCCTTTTGTTTGTTGAATACATCTGTTAAAATTATATAATTATATTAAGTTAATTAAGTTATACGGTTGAAAAATATAGGGATAAGCATACACCGTCGGCTTGTTTTAATTTTTCGATATATCACAGCCGATTTTTGATTACGCACAGTACAGATAGATGTTTAAACAATTATAAATATTCCTGGGGTTTTTGCTTTCTTATACTGGAAATTTTGTAATAGTAAAATTTTCATTTTTCTTTAAATTTCGTGGAGACGTATTTTATGCTATTTAGAGTTCGAAAAACATTTTTAGAAAATGCCTGTATGGTTGTGTGTGTGTGTGCGCGCGCGCGCGTACGTATCCTTCTTTATATATAAGGAGATGTGTGTATATAACATGTAACATTATATCGAAAAAAATGACGTTATCTATCGAAAAAAAGTAAAGCCCACCGTGCATAATAATTTAGATATACCTTACCTTTCAAATTAGCTGTAATATCCCATTTTTGGAGAGGTAACCGGTAAGAAATATTCTTTAAATGTTCGAACATTTTTATTTCTGCGTGCAACAGTCCCAACCCATAAGAAAGAGCATCTTCATATGGAGAAAAATCGTTTTCAAGATTGCCAAATTCGTGAGCAGTATACAAACATATTGGACATCTTGACGTGGCTGGATTTCCGGTCAAGGTATTGACGCATTTACCATCAAATAACGTTTTGGTCACTACGTATTTTATTCTAACATGTTTGCCGTTGCTCAATTGAAACCGATGTTTATTCAGAAATTTTATTTCTTCGTCTAAGCGTGCATTTTCTGAGATAATAGCATTATCATCTTCTTTCTCGAAACTCATTCGCAATGGTCTCGTAAAACGCACACTTAGAGGGGTTGGGTTAAGCCACACACAATTATCGTCAGAGTCGCTGGCTAGTTGAATCACAGTGAAACTTGTTGTAAATAAAGATTGTTGTGCAGTTGTAAAATCTTCATGATGTTGCTTCGATTTTTGATGTGGACTCAAGTGTCCTGCAGAGCTATCAAATCCAAGAGAGACAGACATCTCTAGATTTCGAAGTTTATCTTCGTCCCATTTTAAAGCTACTGCTTCAGATAAACGATCGCTCGTTTTATTCAATATGCTCTGCAGAGATACTCGTACCTCTGTTTCACTCATATGAGCAATTTCGCACATAATTCCTTTTTTTGCTTCAAGTATTTCCCAATAACTAGGGTAAATTGACGATTTTCTTGCTTTTGTATCCATCTGCAAACCTCTATATTGATATTCGCTGAAATTATATTCTAAATGAAATGCCAACGCAGATTCTTTTGTGTGTATCAAATTAGATTCATCTTCAACTATTTTCGAATGACATTCTTCAGGAGTTTCTGTTGCTTTTTTAGCAGCTTTTAACGCTAATTCTAATAATTGTACATTATTATTACATTCTTTGGCCAATTCAGAAGCTCTTCTCTGTAACGTTTTATACGAAACTTGTTCATCAGAGTTAAATATATTTTTTTCGTTTTCTGCCGATATTAATATTATTATAAATTCTTCTTTTTCTGCGAGGCATTCCCGCGTTTTTAGACTTTCTTTTTCTTTTTTTGGCTCCACCCATAATAATTCTAAATAATAAAATATAAAAAAAAATACGCATACTATCAAAATGCAGTAATCATTAACAAAATCTATTTATTTATAAATTTACTATTTTACTAAACATATTCTACATAAAAAGTGTAAAAAAAATTACATTATTTGCAAAATATATGAGAAATAAAGAATTGATACTTATGAATAAAGCTATTACGATAAAGTAATTAATGTTTTATATTCAAATTATTACTATAAATAGACCGATAATTATTTTTAAATAATTAATTTAAAAATGCATGTTATTCGAATTTCGAGTACTCAAAGTTTCTAGTGAAGTTTAGTTAGTCTGAGTATAGAATAAGTAACATAACATATAAAGTACATATTGAAACCGAAAAAATAAGAAAACGGCTAGTACGATTTTTAATACAAATATAATAATATTAAAATACTTACAAATTTTAAAGTCTGATGATAAAAAT
>JAHUUD020000076.1:370000-502569 GCA_020010945.3 Muscidifurax raptorellus
AGTTATCGCTATTATTTTATTACATTTAATAATTGATTAGAATATATATGTTAACCTTTAGACTACCGGGATTTTGGAAATAAAATTGCCCTTTAAAAGTGTCCAAATTGATGTCTTATATCACGTACCAACTATATACAAAGTTCATATCACCGGTCTAGCCGATATTTCGGCTTTCCGGCAGGATATGGTAAAGAAAACATTTTACATTATAAAATTATTTGATGTTCGTAAATCTCGATGAAAACGTATATCCGGAGACTTTTGGGGTCGCTGATTAGGAATCTCAGGTTAGAATTGCAAAATTCTGACCAAACTTATATATATTTCTAAAATTTGGTGATAACGTGTATTCGGGGGTTTTTGGGGTCGCTGATTACGAATCTGAAGTCAGAATTGCAAAATTCAGTCCAGCGGACCCCAAATATCCTACTCCCTCCCCTGACCTAATTTTTTCATATTTCTAAAACTTGGTGAAAACGTGTATCCGGGGGTTTTCAGGGTTGCTGATTATGAATCTGGGGTCAAATTTGAAAAATTCATGTCATAATACGTCAATGCTTCCCCTCTCAATTTTGATACAGCATCAAATTGTCAAAAATGTTCATGAGAAGGTCAATTTTTTTTATTTTTCATCTCTCCTTTAGAATTACCCAGAACTAACGGCGTGGACGTAGAGAGTATATAGCTCCTTTTTTGTTTTTTTTTTAATTTTTTAAATTTTTTTTTATTTTTTTTTCATCTTTTAAAATTTTTTTTTTTAATTTTTTTTTAACTTTATTATATGTTTTTATTAGCTTTATTATTAGGTTTCATACTTTATGAATGATGGCAAACTCTCTTTTGTATGGTAAACCTCAAAGCATGGATCTATACATAAAGCAACCTTACAAATATTACATTCGTAACTACTTCGACGTCTTGTTCCGGTCATAGCACATAAATTACATTTACGTTCCATTTTCTTATCAAGATCAATCTTTTTAGGATAGTGCTTACCACTAAATCGAAGATCACCTGATTGACAAGTACGTTCACAATCTACAGTATCAAGCTTCAATAGACCTCTTGACACTTCTTAGCGAAACTTAGGATAAGAAAGTGAACTGTTAGTTTGCATCTTGTGTAATTTATGAGCATTACATAGTACGAAATCGACTAAATGAAAAAAAGCTTTCCGATACCATTTTATAGATTTTCTCACAGTTTCAGCCAATGATAATTGGCTATCGATGTCATCAATACCTCCCATGTTCTTATTATAGTCAATAATGCATGTCGGTTTTATAATATTTTCTTTTGTTTTCCAATGTTTTTTCCCAGTAGTGCCATAATCAACCTCATGAACAGTCGTGATCATGTAAACTTTTTTTTTATCCAACCACTGCAATACAAGCCAAGTATCAGTGTAAGCAACTTCAATTTCACCTTTCTTCAATTTACTTTTCAAATCAGGCATTTTTTTTCTATTCTTTCTTACTGTTCCACAAATTCCAGTATCCCGATCATGAAGAAATTCAGCAAGTTCAGGAGAGGAATACCAATTGTCTGTATAAACTACAAGCCCTTTATAAAAATATGGTTTCAAAAAATGAGCTACGATGTCTCCAGAAATTCCCAAGCCAAATTTCTCATAATCGGTATCTGTTCCGGTGTAGATAATAAATCCTAACAAAAAACCAGTTTCAGAATCAACTAATTCAAAAAATTTGATACTAAAGCGATGTCTTTTCAAGAGTAGAAATTGTTTAAATTTTAGCCTTCCTTTCCATAACATCAAACTCTCATCAATGGAAAAATTTTTTCCGGGTTTTATGGTAGATGAAAATTTTTGATTCAAAAGATCAATAATAGATTTGATTTTTCTCAAAGGGTAATCTATACTTTCTTCATTATCTGAAAAATGTAAATAACGCAAAATTTGAAGATATCTATTACGAGTCATTATCTGTCTAAATATTGGAGTAGATATTAGTGGATCCTTACTCCAATAATTTAACAGATCACCTTTGATGACGTGTCTCATATTGATCGATACGTATTAGTTTGTTCAACAATCAAGTTCAATATAGTTGAATTGAAGAAAAATTCGAAATAATGCAAAGGGGTATTTCCTAGTATAGAAACATTCTCATAGATACTAGCTTGTCCGATAAAATCTTTGATAGATGGATAATATATTGAATCAAATACCAAATCGGGAATATCTTCCTCCACGTAAGTTATTGATTGTGAGGGATCAGCAGCGTCAGAAGCACCAGTCTTATCTTCGTCTGGTACTTCATGTGGTTCTGATTCACCACTACTCCAAGACATTTTTTTCTTTACAGCTCAGAGATCGATTTTTGTAAAATATGAAAAAATTCTGTATTGCCTTGCAGCAAAATGCAGAAGCTTTAGCTAGATATGAATAAATTCAAAGTATAATTAAATCCAATCAAAACTCAAAATATAATTTCTTTCAACGAAGTAAATTAGCACACCTGTATCAAGTACTAAGAGACCGGCTTACATAGATGAGAATAGGTAAGAAAACAGTTACTTACTTATTTATGAACAGTGTATAATTCACCTCTAAATAATCAGTGTGAATTTTTTCAATCTGACCACAGATTGGTAACCAGTGACTGCGAAAACCCCCAGATGTTTGTTTTCACCGAGTTTTTCAAAAATAATACCATTGGAGTATTTTGGGGGAGGGGGGGGAGATTTGGGGGTCACCTGACTCGAATTTTCTGAATCTGACCCCAGATTCGTAATCAGAACCCAAAAAAAAACACGTTTTCACCGAGTTTGTCGAATATAATAAAATTGGGGCATTTGGGGGGGGGGGATTTGGGGGCCACCTGACATAAACTTTTTCAATCTGACCCCAGATTCGTAATCAGTGACCTCGAAAACTCCTAGGATCTTGTTTTCTACTGAAAAATATTTATTTTCCTCCAGAGCCGATATTTCGGTTTCCCGGCAGTTGAAGGTTAAATCAATATAGGGTATTATTGGAGAGTATTCCATTTGTCTATATATAAAAAATTAATTATTATTAATATTATACTATCTAAGAATTTCTTTTTCTTTTTTTGTGTTTATTAAATTTTATTTATTTTAATTTATTCAAAATATAACAAAGTATATATAATAGATAAATGCATACCATTGTATGAAATTGTAATGCGGGCATTTTTATTAGTTATTATTAGCATAATTTATATTATGTTTAATCATAATGACAGTCTCAACCCTGTTGAACGCAGCGAGCAATTTTATTTCAATTACTATATAAATATATTTCTAATAATATACTACTACTATTTATGTCATCTAACCAAACTACATTGATTACTTTAAAATAAAAATACAATTATTTACATCTCGTAGATATGCTATAGACGATATCCAGATAACAGGATATCGCCAAAATTGACGTCACGTCATCTACTCAACAAAACAGCAGATGAGCATCAATATACCCGATAAAATCCATGACTTCCTGTACACGATTTCCAGGTGTCAAAATGAACCCTAGGGATATTGTAAAACAGAAATATAAAAAATATACAAAGAAAGGTATTGTTGAAAAACGAAAACTGGAAAAGATACATCAAACGGTATGAGGAAGAGCTAGAAAAACAAACAAACCAAAAAGAATAAAAGAACAACTAGAGACATTTTTTATAGTTAGAAAAAAGGAAAAATGGCGTTCGTACGTACCCATTTTTATGAGTGTTTAAAATCTAAGCTACTTTTGTTCGAATTTCCTCATGTTTAAAATCTAAGTTACTTTTGTTCGAAAGTTCACACTGGATGACATATAAGTCAATATCATCGTTAAGTGATGAATACCGATAGAGTTGGTACTCCCACGGAATAGTGAAGAATATATCGATCTTGCATTGCTCACACAATGCTCAGTCTCTGAGTAAAGTTAAGAAATAATATGACTGAAAGTGATGTAGCAAAAACTTAACGTGAAGTTTTTAGATCCAATGTAAACGTGTCAGAGCATATATGAAAACCTGACTAAATTATGGTCCTGCTGCTAAATATTTACACGTGTCTTGTAGTGTGACGACAAAAATAGACGTCGAAAATTGTTATCAGCAACACAGACAGTTGACTTAAAACGGTACCGTCATAGCAATGTATTTAACTAAGAAAATCTGTTGTTGAGCGGTATTGAGGTAAATAGCGACTTGTAAGATCTGGAGGTAGTTTTTGCCTAATGGACTCTTTAGAAACTTTGTCCATGCACATAGAAGAAGCAAATTTATTAGTTAATCCAATGTATATTGTTGGCTCACGTGCAAGCGTTTTCAAAAACGATTACTAAATACCTTCTCACACTGGTAGATGAAAGCTATAACGATGCACAGTGGGATTCATGGTGGAACCTTGGATAATTTTATATTAGAACTGCTGCCAAAAAGAATTATAATATGTTTTGTAAATAACAAGGCTTTGAGTGGTGATAAAGAATGCAATCTTTTTAACTTTGAACACTTCAATATAAATTTGTTATGTCTATACGTTGACGGTGTGCAATTACCTTCGAAACCTTTACAACCAGATTTTAAGACAAATAGGTATACGATGGTTCCTGTCTATTTTCTTTTGACTTGACTCCTGATTTGTCTGCCAATGATAGCAATCATTGGAATTTAATTAAACATGGTAATCTTCGATTAGACATACGATTCCATGACCCATTAGCTAATACAGATGATTGTATTATTTACGCAGAGTACGACAATATTTTAGAAATAGATGCGTGAACTAATCATCTATTTTAGTGGTTGAACTTTTCTTATACAGAGTCGCCTTCTTCTAGTCGATATATTACATAGCAGTGTGTCTCATGCATCAGTTGTGCCAAGTTCATTGTCTTGAATTCATATTAGATCAATTAAAAGATGTGTGTCAGTATAGATAATCAGTTTTTAAGGGGTGCCAAATTCTGTAATGTGCCAAATGAAATTGCAATAGTTGGTCCTTATCCAAATTTCAGTGCTTATTGGGTATTTGCACCACCATTCGCTATACACGATTTAAATAAAGATATTGGGCAAAATAATTAATGGTTGCCACATTGAGGCACGGGTTGGACTATTTTCAAGGCCAGGCGAATTTCGAAGTGTTTTATGAGAGTCTAAAAGCCTTTATGAAAAGTGTATGAAAAATGTATATGCGAGGCAGTATGACATGACAATTTTTGTACAATGTGATCGCTCGAGAAGTTGTTAATTTAGAAAACGATAGCAGCTATTCAAATTTTGATCGTTTGTCGTGGGTGTATATTGTATACACCGTGCAGTTAAGTCTCCGTATACAAAATATAGAAGTACACTATATTGGCTTTATTTGCAAAATCATCGTTATTTTAATCTAGCTGATCAAATGTGTGATGGACAGTTTTCAGATATTGAACACTCTGTCGTGCATTCGTTCACCCAAGTTTGAAATATCTCTGTCGGAAAGTAACACACACAGTCACAGACGTACATACAGGGCAAATAACGCATATGCAGCTAAACATATACTACCACTTTTGGTAGACGCCTCCAGCTCCAACTTCCTCTGCCTCTTCTCTATTTCTCTTTCTCTCAACGATTGTATAACAATTAAATGTTACCACTTCTTATCCACATCTTCCTACTTCTCTCAGACCCCTTCATGTTGCTCTCTCTTTCATTGGTGGGGACTGAGTGACGTAGTGATACTAGACGAATAGTGGTAACATATACTACTAACCTCATCCTGTAACTTCTTAAAGCACCGTCGCTTCGTCTTAAAGATTTTTCTCTTGAGGTTCCCCTTAGCGTCTTTCATTTCTTTACTATAGTCTGTCCTCTTCCTGTTTTGCAGAATTTCTTTCTTGCCCGCTGCTCTCTTCTTTGTCCCACCAATATACTGGTGGTCGTTTTTGATTTGGTATTCTTCTTGGCATGGCAGCGTCGCAGGTTCAAATGATATTATTACAGACCGCGTGTCAACTGTGCCAATTAGACATCTGCTAGCATACGTCAGTTCTTCAATAGGTCCTGTGTCTCCTCTTCTAAAAGTATTCGAGCAACCCAGATTGATTAATTTCTTGTGACACCTTCTTCTAGTACTTCTTGCACCGCTTGTCGAAGTTCCGTTGCCTTCTCTTCAACTGTGCGTTGAAGCTCAGAAGCAGATAACCTAAAATTCGATTTTTCGACGAAAGTTATAAACTAGCGCGCCTTGCGCCTCTTTTTAAGTTCCAATTACTTTTAAGCCCCAATTACCATCACAAGCACCTTTGCCACCCTATATAATCATGTTACTTGGATACTTCGTTTGCAGTTAAAAGATTCCTATGAAAAAGCCACCTATCGAGAAAAAAAAACTAGTTTTATAAATAATGATTTCGGCGGTCATAACGAGCTGCGGCACGCCGCGCCGCGCACTATGCATCTACTCTTTGGCGTTCTATTACTCATAATAAAATAATTGAACACTCGGGAAAAATATACTTTTTTAATGTAAGAAACCTTAACTTGCATTTAAAGGTATTAAAAAAATATTAAAAAAGCCTTTTTTGAGATATGACACGTTTTGTGTTTTTTCACCAGGAAAATGGAAAATTTCGGAAAATCTGTCCACACCATTGGAAAGCTAAGGAAAACATCGAAATGATATCTTGGATTTTTTTATACGTATATTTTCGCAGCACCAGCGCGAGTCTAAAACAACAGGATTTAGCGCTCGCGCGACGCGCTAGCAGAGTTGATGTGTTTCTCCCCATATTGCTCTATTGGACCAAGCTGTATGAATTTTTGACGTTCAGTGTGACTACAGCGCAGTATTGCTTTGATCCTTCTTTCCATCTTTTTCCCTGTATCGCTTCTCCAGCAGTGTTAATCACTAAGCTTACTGCGTCAGGTGTTGACGATTTCCTTCGATAGCCGTATTGGTATTCTGCAAGTCCACCTTTTCTTTTAGAGCCTGGTCCATTCTTATGCAGATTATGCGTTTTGGAATCTTACCTGAGGTATCCAGTATGCAGAGTGGGCTGTATGATGAATCATCTTTAGGCGGCTCCTTTCCCTTCGGTAGTAGCACGAGGCCTAGTTGCTTCCAATCAGAGTGGAATATCCCCTCTTCAAGACATGACTTGTACAACAACAAGTCTATGAAGACCTCTGGTTGCGCATACATAGCATGTTTCAATGCTCTATTGGGTATGCCATCCAAGCCCGCAGCCTTGTTGTTTCCAACCTTCTTGCAAGCACTTAGTAGTTCTTCCGTCGTGACTGGAGAAATAGCTTCTTCGTTTACCTCTGCTTCTGTTCATTCGCTGCTCCTGTTATCTAATCCGGTGACACTCGCTACCAGCACTCTCCATCTCTTTGTCCCACCAATATACTGGAGGTCATATATGGTTGGGCGTTGTTCTTGACATAGCGGCATCACAGGCTCGGGTGACATTTTCCATCACCTGCTCAGTCTTGCTGTTCGACATTCCAGAGAGTTGGATTTCTTCCAGTGCCTCTTTATTTATCTCCATTATGATGGCCTGGTAATCGCTATTTATATAGTGATAGACAGTTGCTAACGTACGTAAGATCTATTATATATTCTGCGTCTCCTTTTTTGAAGGTGTTGGTACAACCCTGGTTAACTAGTACCAAATCTAGAGGGACGAATGCTTCCAGTAGCACATGACCTCTTTGGTTAGTCCTTTGGTTGCCCCACTCTACAGCCCATGCGTTAAAATTGTCTGCGATGATAACTGCCTTTTGTCCGCAACATCCTGCACATATAGATCTAAAAGTCGTTCAAAGTATTCCATATGTGCGTTCGGCGAAGTATAAGAGTTGTATGCGTGTATACTTGCTACCTTCGCGAAGACAAAACATTCTTCACGAGTTCTCATTTATCTTGGAAAGCAGTGTTCTCATATGCCCAAATCGCCACTTTACCAGTGGCGTCCGTTTCCCATATTGGTTCGTCTAGATCTCTGCACTGCTCATATATGATGGCTACATCGACCTTTTGCTCACGGACGTACTGATTAAATAGAACCTGTGCTGTCCCGTAGTGGTTTAAGTTTAACTTCACTATTTTTATTTCCTTTTCTTCTTTAATTCTTCTAATGGCGCTCGGTAGACTGGCCATGTCTAATTACCGGTTGCATGATTACTTTTCCTTACTTCGCCTCTTTCACAGCAGAGTACGCAGTTCAGTATGCTCTTACAGTTCCTTACTTTATGTCCTTTTTTTATCACATTTTTAGGAAAGGTCACTTCGGTCCTGTGCTACTGTGCTGTTTTTGACGATATATCCAAATCCAAGGCATTTATAACATCTAAGTGTGCGTATGTTCCGTACCATTTCCCGTATTCTGTAGACTGCGCAGCCTATTCTGATCTTCGGCTCTTCTAGCATCTGCTAATCTATTTTAGCTAGCATTTGATGACTTCGGTCTGCGTTTCGCCGTAAGCCTTCCACAATGACTTCACTGCCATCTCCTCTGATACGAGCGCGTCATCACTTTGAAACTCCTTGCGTAGCGCCTTTAAAATCTCTTCTTTGCTGATTAATATGTCAAAATCATTTATTTCAAAGATGTCTAGGTCTTGTAGATTCGTCATGTAAGTCCGTCCTAAAAGCACATAGACGTATTGTGTTTGCTATACTAAAAACAGAGCTAAAAGTTTTTCAAAATTTTGCACAGGTATTTTGAAACTGATTAAAAAACTATCTACCAGGTCAGTTTTTATTTAAGTTTATCCTGTTTTTACGTTTACCTATAGACCTATCCACAGCTTTTTAACTTATGATTCTGATTTTCTAAAAAAATTATTAAATAGACATTCTTAGTCGCTGTGACTGTTATAATTATATTTATAACACACTGTGCCTCTTTTGACATTGTTAGGTGCTAGGAGTTGCTGCCCGACCATCTTATCCAGTTGTGGCCTTTTTTACTCTTCTCTCCTTTTTTTCATGGTCTCATTTTGAGGAGGGGATACCTCCTTCCTCTTCAATGGCGTGTCATCCTCTCGCATTTCGACTGAAATCTGCGGATTCCATGAGCGGTTCAACAGCATCAGCCCAAAACTTAACTTCACTTTGCTTGTCCCTTATCTTACGCTTGCTAATCGCTTCAAGAGGAACATGACCTTCCGCATGTCATCTTTTACACTTTTGTGTATGATGCAAGCTGGTTCCACCAACGCATTCATTTTCTCTAGATATTTCTGCAACTTATCAAGTAATTAATTAAGGATTAACTCTCTGTTCAGTTAGTATCTGCATGCTCATACCCATTTTTATTCCGATATGTGCCTGATTCCTGGATCCCCCCGTCTATGGGCGCAGCTGACATGGTTCCAATAAATACTGGTCACCTCCGGTCTCTAGAGCCACCCACCACCCCAAACAAAAGTGCTTGGCTCTCTGAAGAGTTTCCGGCAAACATCACGCGAGTATCACGCACTCGTCAAGCCGATTGTCCAGTACTAGCTACGTAACCAACTTCTCGTCTTACCATCAGTAGGAATCAAAGATAGTTTAGATCACTTCGGCGTGCAGCCGCAGGTCACAAGATGGTCACAAAATCCCTTCCCCATCTAGAATGTGTCCTAGTTTTATTTAATAAAAAGGATTACGGGGTGTATTATACAGAAAATTTGTTAATAAAATAAGTTATAAGAAAATGATTTTTTTCGAAATGTTTTTTGACTTTATAATATTTTGAAAATAATTTTTCCACTTGCCACATGTTTTAGAGAATGCACACTGTTCGTAAATGGTAGCGATTCTGTATATCCTTCATTTCTTTCAGACTCTGCCGTGAACTCAATCTCTATCAATATTTATACGAGATTAATCTCCGAAAAGTTAAGTTATACATTTAATATTTTCTATATTTCATGCTGCGCTAAAGAAAAAGAAAATTATCAGGATTTGATCATTAGTTCCCGAGATCCCCCAAACTGTTCTACTTTCAATAAAAATATATTGAAAATCAGAAGCAATTTTTAGAAAATTTAAAAATTCTGAAAAAGCCGATGGTAAGTTGAAAAATGTTACAGAAACGTATAATATAGTATGAAATAAGTGAATCAATAACAAAAATGTTAGCGGAAAATTAACTGTACCATAATATGGTATGAATAATATATTATTTACGAAGTATTGTTTCCATATTTTGTATATTCAATAGTAGATCGTAAGTAAAATATTTATTTCTTGCTCCGAGAAGTAAATCAAAGTTAGACGTCTGTGATGGCTCATTTCGTAAACCGAAAGGTAGGGTATGCCTGATTTCATTCCCAGTATCTGCTAATTAACAAAGTACTACTGAATTTTCTTATATGCTTTATTCACTATATATCATGAGTCTCCCTGACTGATAAGTACCAAAATGAAATCATAAAAAGAACGACGAAAGAAATAAAAAAATTTCACAAATTAAATTCATAATTGATCTTACTGTAAGAACATTCATCTGCACCTCATACTTTTTTACAATATAAAAAAGTGATTATTTAGTTTGTTTTATACATTGTGTAAATAATCAAAAGCTTCTGCACAAATTAATATTATGTATTTTCTTTATATTTAGGTGCAGTCAAAGGTTAAGTAAGGACGGATCATTAGTTGAAGATTTTGCACCAACAGACTTTGTCATTGTAGAAATCTTGAAAGACACTTTGCATAATATGTCTTCCATTCATAATGAAAATGTAATGAGAAAAGTATCTTCAAACACTAATTCAAGTATGTTAACCACGTCGAATAATGAGAATAATGAATGCAATTCTAATTATGTGTTCAAAGATTTTTCTTCAAATATATTGCAATTAAAATCAGTAAATTCTGATTCCATTGTACAGATAAATGATACAAGTTTATCTGCTTTTCGTTCAAGTAAATTAGACAATATACAGAGACATATACCTACTTTTGAAATTATAAATAATATTAGTGTTCTACCAGATGATACGGGCAACGTATATTATGAATATACAAATCACAAAAATGATTCTAGTGATGAAGACATCGAATCAGAATGTAGAGAAGATACTAGTTATTCATTTAAAACATATATTCAGTGCCATGAAAGAAACTTATCTACTTTCAAGATTAAAGGTAAATCTTTGATGCCGAATATTAATAATTTAAAGGATATAAAATCGTTTTTTATTTTAGAACATATAAAAAACAAAAATACAAGTAATGTCAAAAATCCTTGTGAACAAATCGAGATTGATTCTGGATTGAGACGGTAATTATATTTTCAAATATAAATATATTGGCTAAGATAAAATTTGGAGTTGTATCAATAATAGTTAAAATCTTATTTTAAGATATTTAGAGTAAAAATTTGAATTTCGTTAAAATTCGTATTTTAGAAAATGTCCATACGGATGTACATATGTATATGGATGTGTGCGTGCATCCGAATGGGAAGGATCATATTGTAACCCTCAAATATGCACCTAATTTTTAAAATCTTCTATAAAAGGCTTTTCTAAAAAGTAAACGATAGGCGAGTAAAAGATTCTTTACAAAAGTAGTGAACTTTCTAAAACATAACTATCAAATAATTGTTTCTCATCTGTTAGATATACGCATACTGATACATTATCTTACAAAATAAAATACTTTTTACTTCAATTCTTAGTTAAAAGAACATAGCAGATTCATTAATATTCATTTATTTTATAAATTCAATAATAATTCCTCTGCTCCCATAATATCATCGAAAGTGAGTTAATGAGTACATATTTGATGGGTTACTTGTGAATAACTTTAAATCACAATTTAAAAATTTCCTTTGATTAGTTTAGGTAAAATATGATTCTAGTCTAGTCTAATTGTAAAAGGATGAGCCAACTTTTCAATTACTAATCAATATTTGTCATTCTCAAAAATATAATCGTATATAAGTACTCAAAAATACCCAAAAATATAATCGAGTATAAGCACAGTTCAGATTCTTACCGCAAAGACTAACGCAGCTTACTACATATAATTAAATAATTTTTGAACCCACAGTTTCGTTGCATGCTAATCTTATTATATACCTTTTATATTATATGAATTTAATTAGTTTTTGTATGATGCTGGCATCCTAAACGTCGTGTAAAACTTCGAACTGCGTAAGTTTTTACGGTAAGATGTTGAGCTGCGTTATTCTTCGATGGTAATCTGAGCTCCGTTTGTCTTCGTAGAGATCGACGATACATCGACGGCTGCGGGAATTAACGCCCTATCTGGGCAGCCGGTTCAAGAACACCCTCTCTGGGGAGCTGGTTCAAGAACGTCGTATCTGGGAAGCCGGTCACTTGTCTTATATATTTATTTATTTATTTATTTCTCCATAGTTACATAAATGTATCGACAATTACAGTAATATAATTATTTTACATAATAATATCCTATACTATCGCAAATCCAGCAGAGAAAAGTAATTTCCTGTTCGTACGTCCGAATAAACAAAACAAAAAAATGCTAGTTAGGTAATACAGGAACCCCAGCTATGCTTCCATCCTTCCATTACATTCATGCTGAGATGAGTTAATACCGGGCTTCCACGCATAACCCAGACTCTTCATCTCATTCACCCTTGGTTAATAGGTTGGTTTCCTTTATTAAAACTCTTTTTTTATATGAATTCTGTTTTTCTGTTTTTTTCAACAACTAACATTAATATAATCTCTATAACATATATATACCGATTTAAATATTAATAATTATTCTCATAGTTTATTGATTCAATATTTTGTACTTATAATACAAATAAAAATAATTTTGTTTCTTTAAGATAATATTTCAGTTATTACAGTTATTACTTATTATTTTTTTTTTTAATGTTTTGATGTTGAATTCCATATTTTTGTGCTTTTTCTTATTTATATTCATTTAATTTGAGTTGTTACCAATATCTTATAAGTATGTGTCTTGCGAACATACAGCTTTGTTTCGATGCATTTGTTTCTTGCCAATATAATTATTTCCATAGTACTAAGTTTAGTAGGGCAGGTTAGTCCAGCACAATAGTAACATGGTAATGTGGAAACATTTCTTTATGCTGCTTAGACGAGTCACACTTACAATTTGCTGTAAAGACTATATCGTCTATAACTACTATGTCTTTATATGATGTATGCATTTTTAGTGAGTGCATAGAGTCAATATAAGTTTGTACACCTGTCACACCTTTATCAAAATAGAAGATTGCCCGGTTGTTTCCTAAGTAATTTAAGTCTTCATAAGACATTCTGTAACACTTATTTTGTGTGATTTCTTGGCCTGGTACTTTACTAGATTTGATTTTTTATACTATTTACGTCTGCCATATTATGTATTTGTGTGAAGACTGTTACTATGGGTACTAAGCTTCCTTTTCCTTCTTTTGCACTATCGGTTTTTTTTCCCTTTTTTCTTCTATTAGCTTTTTATCATAACTATTTTTTGCTTCTTTGATGACTTTGTCTAAAACTTTACAATAATAAGTTTTGTATTACTTTTTTACTTTTTGGTTTTCATGATCTTCTTTCAATTTATTATATAGCTTTTTTGTATTACAACATATTATAATTGTGGGAGTTATCCATTCTTCCCTAGGTTCATTTTTAGTATCATTGTTTCTTTACTTACATTTAACTATTTCTAAGCATGTTTTTATTGCTTTTATTATTGTATCCGTTAATTCATCTAAGAAGATACGGTAGTATAAAGTGCGACCAACAGTCATAGGACAGTGAAGAGTAATGTGGCAAAAGACGATGGAAACTCTCAGAAATCAAGAAAAGGCAGGACCGAAGTGACCTTTCCTATAATAGGAACCAGCTCCCCGCCGGGAAGGCCGGCGTTCCCTGCCTAGCGCATCAGATCGGCCTACCTATTTTATTGACCTTCCCTAAGAGTCCCTACCACTGCTCCGCATTTGCCCAGGATTGCGCCTGTGAGGCAAGGGAAAACTCGAAATTACGCTGAAGGAAAATTACGGGGAAAAACCCGCCTCGAAGCAGCCGGAGTCCAGGGTACTTTTCCCGTCCAAATACAACTCAGAAAAATTCCGAGTGCATTCACCGGGAATCGAACCCACTATCCCTTGAGCGAGAGTGTATCCGCTAGTTAGGTGTACCTTAACCAACTGAGCCACGGACGCTGTTTGGATAGAATCTTATTATATGAGACGGATCATGGCACCAAGACCTTTGAAGTAACAAGAGGCGTTCCCTATGGATCAATCCTTGGTCCACCTATCTGGAACGTCATGTACGATGCAGTATTCCGTCCACGGATAAATCAGAACCAATTATTAGTCAGGCCAACCTGAACAATTTAGAGAGATTTATAGGGAAGGCAATATGGCGATCGGAATGCTGGCAATGTACTTCACATCATCAGAAAGGTGGCAATCTAAAAATGCCTATACCCAAGCATTCTCTTAACCAGAGCGCTTCAAGGTTTCACAGAAATAACCTAGAGATCAACAAAGACAGTGCTATCGATCTGGGAGAAAAATCTGAAGACAAGGTATTGCAAAATCAGCGGATAACACCCGATCAAGAGGAGTCATACAGTATGTCCAAATGGAAGACTCCCAAAGAGCTACCTAGCCTCTATCTAACACTACAAGATAATTTCACCAAATTTTGCATATGTATGTCTGTTGAACATGCAACCACAAGGGAGGTAACTCGAACCCTCATAGAAATACTGATATGATATTTTTGTACAAACCTTACGTTATATCTGCTCAGAAAGCATATTTTATGAACTGAGTGATGGAAGAAATTGCGCCGTTCACTCCGGCGGCTCCGAAAACGACTCCGTCGGTAGCTCGTTGTGTAAAGCCACGAGATGTAGCGCGAATAACCTCCTCCTCAAGGAAGTCACCAACCAGTTGGTGGCGAACAGAATGGCGTTAGCCGAAGTCGTTGCTGCAATCCAAAATCAGATCGAGGCAACGATTGCGGCCTAGGCCGTTGCTGAAAGGAACACGCCACCGTCTTCGAGCCCGCAACAAATGAGCACCCGATTCAAGCCGAGCAAAGAACTGCACCAGGTAGCTCGGGAACACCTGCGCCTTGCGTGCAGCTATCGTGACGCCGGAAACTACTCGACCACGGCTAGAGCGGCTTATAGCACCAACAGCGAATAGGCGTCGGACTCCGAGATCGAGTCATTTGCAGCAGCAAACCACGGTTGAGAAATGGACCACCGAGCGAAAATCGGGCACGGTTATGGCTACGGAGTCTCTCGTCGCGAATTCCCGCGCAGTCCAAACAGGCGCGAAGATAGAGCTGCGTGGCACGTCAAATCACCACCACAAACAGCGCACGATTAAGGCCAGATGTCCCTCCGCAAGGATCATTGCGCGACAGCATACGACGCCTGTGTACGCCCGGCGCCAAGGCGAAAACCGACGCGCTGGGAGCCACCCCAGCGACAGCCGTTTGGCGGCGGTGACAGCCTTCCCCCGGACGATGACCCGAGCTCCTATCCGTCGGACAACGACAGATGTCATAATTGAGCACCGCCACCCCCACGTCGCAGGCTTCTCATTGGCGGAGACGCCATGGGCCGCGACAACATCGACAAACGGATACCCAAAATACCGTTTCACTAGGCCGCCGCTTGCATCCCCGAATTCAACGACGTTAAATCTGTTCTGGAAAGCGGTGAACGAGGTCATGGTATCGTACGGCCCGGCATACGAGCGCTACCTGCTGCTACACATAGCAGGTAGGCTCAAGGGAAAGGCCACGGAGAATTACCGGGCGCGCATAGCGAATTATACATCGGTAGAGAGGCTCCTGCACGATCTGACGTTGCACTACGCAAATATTGGCTTGGCCAATCAGATTTACACGCAGCTTCGATCCATCAAGTAGGATCCGAACGAACCGGTGGGAGAATACGGCCTACGCGTCGAGAAACTATTCAATAGATTCATGACGATAGTAGAGTCCGCCCCCGGCCTATCCGAAGCTGACCAGCGTTCGAGAAGACGCCAAGCCAAAGCCAATGTCCTGGAACAGTTCCTCTTCGGTTTGAAATCGCCACTCAATCGTACTTCCCCCGAAACTTGAGCGAGGCTATTACCGCAGCGATCGAACTCGAGGGCATGCAGAGCGAAGCCGGTAGCTCGGTACAACCCGCCCAGGTGGGCAGAGCCATGGTGGAGGAAGGCACCCCGGAAAGAGCCAGCCAGGACAAAGTAAGCCCCAAGAAAGCCGACGATGCCAAAAATGACCACCAAAATACGAATCCTCACGTGCACTGCATCTACTGCAACAGACACGGCCACGCCGTAGATGCCTGCAGGGAGTTGATTCGCCATGCATCCCAGCAGATGATAACCAACCCTACTCACAAAAAGAACGACAATGGTAAGGGTAGCAACCATAACGGTAACCGCAACAGCAATGGCAACAGCAACGGCAATGGCAATGGCGATGGCAACAGTTACCGCCAGGCTCGAAAGGCCAAAATAACAATGTCGGTAAAAACTTCCGGGGCGGTAAATCCAATTATAAGTAGAATTACAACAACAAAGATAATCGTAACGGCAGTCGCTCTGATTCCAACAGCGAGAACGGCAAGAGCCGTAACGATTCCAATCAACAGGATTTAAACTAGAGTCACGTTTGTCGTATTCCTCAAACGACAAGCGTGAGCCTAGTGATCAGGAGAATTTGCAACAACCAATTTCGGCGGAAATAAGATTCCTTACCGCGGGCAGATTGCCTCCGATTGTCACTGTGGAATGTCCACAGTTGCTAAAACGCTCCGGCAAATCTTATGCCGACTCCGGCGCGGATATATCCATCGTTAAACACCGGGCACTAGCTCCCGGCTACCCGATCGATACGCAAAAGATAATCAAGGTGCAAGGAGTAACCTCCGGCACCGCCTCTACGCTCGGTTAAACAACGGTACAGCTGCAAGGGTTAAACTGTGATATTCACGTCGTTTGCAACAACTTCCCGATTGAAAATGAGGGCATCATTTGCTGGGATATTATAGACGCGCACAGAGGCTGTGTCGACGCAGCCAAGAAAACCCTTAGGCTCGGAAAAATATCCCTGCCTTTTGACTCCAATGAGCGAATCACAATCCCGCCGTGGGTCAAGATGGTTATTAGCGCTCGGGTCAGCAACGAACAACATAAGTATCGGATGGGTTCCATTAACGAACCTACACCCCGGTTTACTTTTCGGAAACTTCATAGCCGAAAATCGGAGCGGCCGAGTTTATGCAGAATGCATAAACATGAGCGAATCGGAGGTATCAATAGACACTCCCACGGTCCAGCTGTTCGAATGCGAGACCGCCGGAGACAACCCGCTGTTCCAAGCCGACGAGGACGGCTCCACCGAGAACGTTGCAAAATTCTATGCCAATCTCCGCAGAATGTTCGGAGCAGGTAAGCACCGATCAAACTACAAGGAAGTCGCCATCTTAAACAATAAACTAAAAGCCGACGAAGTCCTAAGGCGCGCGAGAGTGGACAAAATCATGGAATTGGCTGACCTCGATGGTTATAACGAGGAAGAAAAGGCCTACATTCAGGAAATCGTGGACGAGTTCGCAGGCGTTTTCGGTCTCGATGGAGAACCGCTGCCCGCGACACACCTGCTACAGCACAAGATTGTCCTGAAGTTTGATAAGGTGATTCGGAACCATCGCTTCCGTTTTCCTCCGGCTATTAAGGAACACATAGTTAAAGAACTCGCTAAATTGCGCGAGAAAAACATTGTGGTTCCCTCCAGTTCCAACTACTCATCTCCGCTCTGGATAGTGCCCAAGAAGCCTGATGCTCAGGGCAACAAGAAATTTCGGTTAGTCACCGATTTTCGCGCGCTGAACGAAGAAACGGAGGGGAGCTGTCACCCCCTTCCGTTCACCAGCGATATCCTGGAGCACCTCGCGGCCGCCTATTACATAACTGTAATAGACCTCAAAGCGGGTTATCACCAAATTGAGATGCATCACGGCTCGGCACACCTGACGGCATTTTACACGCTAGATGGTAAACACGACAACCCACTGTTTCTATTTAATAGGATGACGATGGGCCTCAAAGAGGCAGCCATCACCTTCACACGAGCAATGTCCTTAACAATGGCAGGACTACAAGGAGAAGAAGTCGAGATTTATCTCGATGATCTTATGGTCTTTAGCGAAACGCTCGACGAGCACCAAGGTCGCCTACGCCGTGTACTACAAAGGCTGCTCGAGGCCAACATGACCGTCGACCAAAGTACTGCCAATTTCTGAAAAAGAGGCACACATGCTCGGGCATATAGTCGGCGGCGGTTTTATTTAGACGGTTTTATTATGTGTCCGACTGATCTATCAACTGAGCTGATAAAGTCACCCGCGGTTCTTTGACCTGACGGGAAGCGGGTTTCCATACCTCGTGAACATTCCTCTCTTCAATTTTTATACTGTCCTCCATCAATCTGTCTACAGCCATTTCGATCTTCTCTAACTTCACTGGATCTTCTTCTGTCTCCACTAAATCACATATCTTCTGCGTTGTGCCCGTGAGATGCGATTCTTCGAGTAACATCGTTGCCTCTATGAGACCTGGCGTCTCTGGTGATGTCTCTTGAATAAACGAATGTGGTTTGGCAGTAAAACTGACTTTCTTTTGTGCTCGACCCCTATTACTGTCCTGTGATACACCGTCTGTCTTTGCTACATGAACTCGACTCTCGCCTGAGTCCATGGCTTTGGCCAACTTATCCACTGCTATTTTGAGTCCGGATAGCTTTGAATTTACGGCCGCCTTATTCTTGGCATCCGACTCTTGCTTCGATCTGTCGTCTACCCTCTGCTCTAGCGACTCGAGGGACTCCCTCGAGAATTGCGCATCCTGACCAGGGCTGAACCTCTCGACTTCAAAACTTCCTTCGACACACAAAATCCTTTCTTCTTAAACCTATTGACCTCAGCTTCCTGGTATTTGTCGGATTCATTGCTTGAGTCCGAATGGCTACCTGTCCACAAAGTAACGATCATTTTTGACGGTTCTTTTACTTTCACTCGCAACAACGACTGCTCATCTTTACGGCTAGACTGTTGGGCTGTGACAGCTCCGGCGTATGTCTTCTTGTTGCTCGGCTGACGTGTAATGCCAGCTTTAGCAACTATTTTCTTCTCTACTTCTCCTCCAACGGTTCTGTTTCCCATGTTCTACTAGATAGATGGTTACACTATGGGCTTCACCTTCTTGCGCTCACTGGCCTCAAGGTCGCTGAGCCGCTGGTTTTCACCAGCTTTCGCAATCTTTTTGAAACTCTGAGCTTCCTTCTTTTCCATGCTCAGCCGATAGTAACTGTCAGCATTCGCATGCTTGTTCAACTTCCACTCTTCTTTATTATCTACTGTTTTTAGTGGCTATTCGCCACTACCTCCCTCTCCCAAAACTGACGTACCTTGCTGAAAGGAAAATGACGTACTGGCAGTTTTATTCACCTCTACGGGGCCTGTGGTTGGAATGACGCAAGAGATATTGACCCCTGACATGCCCCCGCTTGAGCATTTCCCAACATCTGATGCATAGGCAAACAGTTCTGACAATTTTGGAATATAACACTCTTGCAGTATCTAAAACATTCCATATAAGGGCAATGCGCAGCTCGATGTCCGACTTCGTAGCAACTATAACATGCTCCGACAAAACGACTGCAATCGATGTTTGTACTAGGCTGTGCTGGTTGTTGAAATGTTCTATTTATGTTGTTGACGCTACTACGACCGTTCATCGAGGACTGAAGGTGCGTGTTAGTTGTATTCTGTTGCAACTTCTTCTGATTACCTGTTGCTGCACCGTAAGCATACGCCTGAGAAGGCTGTGTCCTGAGCATTGGCATAGCGGTTTGAGTTTTCGGCTGTCTCGGCGCGACTTACTGTCTGTTTTGCTTATTTTTCTGGCGTCTATTCTTGTTGTTGGGTTTTGCTACATTCTTCGTACTGTTATCTACTCCTGCTAATTTATTAACTTCATCTACCGCTGTACTTGAGCCTTGGACATAGGAGTCCATGCTGCTGTGGGGATTCTCGATTTTTCCGCTGGTGGTGGCAGAGCATATCTTGAATCGTTCTCCACATCTTTCTTGAATCTTTTTCCGTACCTCTTGACGTCTCCGTAAGTTTCTATCTTCTTGTTCCGCAATGCTTTCCGATATTCTGGCCTCAATCTTCTAAGCAGTATTTTTAACTGACGTCTTAGACTCATTGGTTTACGGAGATGTTCCACAATGTGTCGGAAATTGGCTATATAGGTGATATCTTTTCTGATTTGCCTTAATATCTATGGCGCAACTCATCCAATACATCGTCCTCATTTAAGTCAGAGATGTACTGCTGTCGAAACGCCCCTTTAAACTCGCTCCAAGACTCAAAGTTGCGTTTCTCCGTATTAAACCAAAGGCTTGCACTTTTCGAAAGAATTGAGGGAATTATGGAAAGTAAATCTTGACTACTCAAGTTCAGACTTTTTTTACAGTCCCCTATACGAGTCAAATATTCTTCTGGATCATCTCGATTTTCTTCTTCGAACCTTTCTTGCTCTTCTTCTTGTGACTTCGGCTGCGGCTTCTACTACGGCTGCTATCTCTACTGGCTGACAAATAGCATGAGCTGCCGCTGGAACTATCGCTGAAACTGTTGTCAGACTCGCTGCTCGAGCTGTGTGTACTTCTGCGTCTTGACTTCTCTTTTTGTTTCTTCGGCGTCGTGACAGGTGATGATTTCTTTTCCTGGGTGGCTTTTACTTTCTCTGCCTTTTTATTTTTAGTGGCTTTATTGTTTTTGACTGACTTGATCGATGTTTCCTTGAGTATTACTTCCTCTACTTCACTGTCTTCACTACTGCTATCGTTACTGTCGCTCTCTTCTTTACTGCTATCACTACTATCCTTCTCTACAATCTCGACTGACTTTTGAACGGATATGCTTGATGACGACGTTTTCAAGCTTGATTTAGGTTTATTTTCTGGCGATTCAATTGCTTCCTCTATCCATGAACTACAACTACCAGTCTAAAATCCTAAGCGTGAAAGTTTCATTTGATTTCTCCTTTCGTAACTTGGAATTTTCTGCAATGGTGAAGCTGGCTTCGTTGTTGTCCTGGTAGACGTCTTTTCTGTGGGTATTTTCTTTGTTGTGCCCGTCTGGATGACTCGCGCCGGCCTACTGTCTTGAGAGAGCTTTGGAATGCCTAGAAAGTTTGGTGTTCTAGTCGTCGAGCTGATACCTGGACTGATCCCCGAATCAAAATGATGTGAAGTCGAGTTCGAAGCCTGTGTTTGTTTACCGACCAACATGAAAGCGGATGGATTAAATTGTGCACGAGTGGTGATGCGATTGGGTGAACCAGTTAAAACATTCAATACTTGAGACGACAACATATGCTGGAATTGTTGTGCCACGGTGAGATCAAGCGTTGCTCTTGGCTGCTGACTACCGTTGTCCAGAGTTGAAATTGTCTGAATTTGCTCTATCGACGAACTCATGGCTTGTTCTAACGTTTCTTCCTGTTCCAATTCCGACTCCGAAGCACTTCTGCCGTCCACTACTATTTTTTTTCCTTTGCCTTCTTTTTAAGACGTGGTTTTCTGACCGTCTTCTTGCCAATAAGAACTTTTTGCGATTCCCTAGGTATCTCACCACCTTCGTCCCAATCGTACCAAGGAACTGAAGAGCAAATACCAGTTTGCATTAGAGTGGCTCGAAGTAATCTATTCTTGCGAATTTCTCAATTGCCTTCCGTGCTAATCTTCAGCGCCACTACTTTTTCTTCCAGTACTTGGTCGTTCATCCGTCGAATGTCGTTGCTTAAGCTTCTAACCTCCCGATTTTTCTTTAATTCCTCCATCCGTTGTTGATGAGAATCCATTTCTTTGTCAGTTACCACCAATATTAGTCTACGCGTGAGTTCGATTTTTAACTTATAGATTTACGAGAAAAAATTGTCCACGAATCTGTATTGTTTACTTCATCGACGACTGGCATTTGTTTAGAATTTTGGAAAATGTGTATATCAGGAAAAGACCCCCCGCCCCCCGGGTGGCTCGCAATTAATTATCACGTACTGGCCGCAAGGAAATGAACACAAAACAAATTTTTAATTCAGATAGAGCAAGCGTCGCAAAGTCATTAACTAAACCTAAATTTTCTAATTTAAAATCTTGTCGAACCATAATCCTGATAATCTTCCTGAAAATTGAAACAAAGTCCTACGCCTGACCCTCGCTAACACGATAAATTCGTAGTAACTATCTCAATGTAAACAATAATAAGGAAAACTTTCGAACTCTCGTAAACCTTTCGCTGGCAATAAATCGTGACAACAAGCGATGTTGTGCTCCTTGACCTTTGACGAATATAACCCTCAATTCGTTGCTGGGTTGACTCGACCGCGATTTACCCAGGATGAATTAATTCGCTTAAATTCCTGGTCTATTACGACACAAAATTGTATAAATGTATAAGCTTCAAGATAAGTATTAAAATCGGTAACTCGAATTTTGAGGATACAATTTAATTCCGCAAAAAAAAAGAATTTATTTTGAATAGCTACTAGACGTAAAATCAATTAATCATCTAGAATTAAAAAAAAAATTATAATCGTCTATGTTGATCTGAGCCCGTAACGCCAACAATTTTGCCAACATCTATTACGACTCTAGTACGAAAAACTTCGAGCAATATTGGATTATTTCGACTCAAAGGATACTACTACCCCACAATTAAATACATCAATATAAATATATATGTGTATATAAGTATTATAAATATAAACAATATAATAATGGTAATTGTTCATACAATACCCATCAAGCCACTGTTTTACCCCATTAAGGCCCATGCCTAAACCAGCAGGGTAACAATAAAACTAACTATTAGATCACCTGCTTTTGTGAAAAAAAAAGTACCCGTATTTTTTTGTTTTTCAAAATTCATTCTTTAACAATAATTGTTTAAACAAATAAAAATTTAAGTTGCAAAATTGAGAAACTAATAACGCCAATCGATTCTACAGGAAAAAACAAGAAGAAAACGTACAGTACGGTTTTTTGATTGGAGACTTAGTTTTTTTTTTAATGTAGTTATATAAAAAATTAGTTTCAGTTTTGCTTGTTATCTTTTTTACTATCTAGATTTTTTAGATATTTTTAAATATTTTACTGTGGTAGAAGTGTCTGAGTATTACATACAGAGTTTCTCATCAAGGCGAACTTTGAAACGGCGATGTACAGAGAGTACATCACAATCATTTGATACTGCCGAAGATTCACCAGCTGAAACCCATATAATAATTGATGGTATACTGCGGAAATGCTATAAAAGTGACTGTAAAACGAGAACTTCTCGTTTGTGCCAAAAGTGCCATGAAAACTTATGCAAACTACACGAAAATTACCATAAAAATCAGTAAAATATTTAAAAATATCTAAAAAGTCTAGATATTAAAAAAGATAACAAGCAAAACTGAAACTAATTTTTTATATAACTACATTATAAAAAAACTAAGCCTCCAATCAAAAAACCGTACGGTACGTTTTCTTCTTGTTTTTTCCTGTAGAATCGATTGTCGTTATTACTTTGTCAATTTTGCAACTTAAATTTTTATTTGTTTAAACAATTATTGTTAAACAATGAATTTGGAAAAACAAAAAAAAACGGGTACTTTTTTTTCACAAAAGCAGGTGATCCAATAGTTTGTTTTCATCTATACGCAATATCCTAAGCATGGTCTAAAGCCACTTTTCCTTGATAAATCGAATGTGAATTTTTTATACCGTTATTGCAAAAGAACTAAGCCTCCAATCGAAAAAACTTAATGTACGTTTTCTTCTTGTTTTTTCCTCTAGAACCGATTAGCATTGTTAGTTTGTCAATTTTGCACATTAAATTTTCATTTGTTTATACAATGATTGTTAAACAATAAATTTCAAAAAACAAAAAAACACGGGTACTTTTTTTTCAAAAAAGCAGGTGATCCAATAGTTTTTTTTATTGTTACCCTGCTGGTTTAGGCATGGGCCTTAATGGGTTAATGTGTACCACCACGATAAAGTTATCCGATTACTGACCGCGATATTCTTCCGACCACCACGTGCAAGTCTCCTCGAAAATTTGTTTTGCAAATAAATAAGCCGTCGATACCTCATCACGATAAAATTTTTGTCGTCTCCACGATTCACGACTTATTTTAAAATGCTCCAAAAAAGGCTTGAAAATTATTCGCACGTCCTTTATGGATATTCCCCGAAATTTGCACTACGGCGTGATACGAAAATACAGGCGTATAATCAGCACCTTAACACGTAAAACTACAATTTTTCATAAACTATATACAACTCTTCTTGCAACTCGCGACAAAAAACAAGAAAAATTTAATTTAATTCAATTAATTACACCAAAAATTGTTGGTTCAATTTTAGTTAAATAATCACGGCGCTAACGATTATTGCATCACACACATGGCAAAATCTGGCTTTATGAAAAATACCGACGAAAATTTCGGAAAAATCCCGGAAAAATTGTAAATCACGTGTGAAAATTTTATTTAGTCCGTATACCAGCACTGCACGACAAGAAAAATTTTTCTGAAAAGAGTTGGATCGAAAAATGATGGTAAACCATGGATCCACATTTGTGAACCCCAGTTTTTGCTCGACTCGCCACGTGGCAGGTTTTGTACCGTGCGGCGACCGCAAGCCTAGCGTCGCGAGTCTTACAAAAATGGTTTGCACCTTTAAATCGCCGCACTGTAACGTGATCCCACACAATTTATCGTTGCACTGCTAGAGATACGCAACCGATACCAATTCAACAATGGCTTCGCGTCACTTTACCGATCACACACTGTCGATGATGCTTCTCGCACACTTTATTTTACACTCCGACGACCGAGAGCCCCACGTTGGGCGCCAATTTAACGTGGCAGTTACTCCGCTGGAATAGATGTCCAGGAAGTAACTCCAGAGCATCAACGTTAACAAAGAACTACCAAACCGACCGAATTTATTTAATTAAGGCGCCAGGCCGAAAGGTAGTCCCGTCTCCCAACACTCGTCAGTCACAAAGCAGTCGCGGCAGCCGTAGTTGCCGCCACGCTGAAAAATGATAAATTTAAACGCTTGGCCTCGTCGTAGCGAAGGCCAGGCCGTCCCGTGAAAAACCTCCATGGGCGACCCCAGCGGGCCAGGAACCTCCTCCAGTCGTGCATCTTCAGGCGTACAACGAGTTCTCTTTCCGATTCAAGGAAAACCTACTATACTTAATTTCGGCACATGGGTTCATCTCAACCGAAATACAGGAGGTGCTAATCGAGCGAAAATATTTGAACTCGCTCGAATTAACGAATAACGAATTTAGAGTCGGAGAAATTAATGTCACAGCCTGTGGTGAGGTTAAACTGTTCGGTCTATATTTAAAATCCTCTCTCGACGACCGACCTTTCAAAAGAGATATGCGCAAATGCCTGAAGACGCTGAAGAATGCGCGATTGGCAAAATCGCCGAAATGAGAGCGAGCAACAGCCGTAGGGAGAGTAGACGGCTGGCGCACGATTATACTGACTCCGCGACACTAGCCCCTCTCCCCTACCGGACGAAATTGACCCGCACACAAGTAACCTTATCTGATCAGTTAAGCAGTGGGACCTAAAGACAGCTTGCCCGCTACTGCTCCCACTTGTAGACATTATTATTATTTGTTATCATGAATTTTGTCAAAACATTAGACTGTTTAATTTAGAAGATATGTATTATCAAAAAATAACCTTTTTTGTTATAACAATTGAACGAAACGGTCAATTTAGAAAATCTTGCGGGAAAAAGTAGGAAATTTTATACTCTTTTAAAAACACTATTGCTAAATTTTTTGTATAAATTATATCATTTAAATAGAAAAAAAAAATTTCATACGTACCGCATTTGCCACATTGCTCCTCCTGGTTTATGCAATGCCGCAAAGTCTATGCTTTATCTGGGTGCGCGCAAGAAAACTAAAGACCGTGAAGTCGAGAAGAAAGGCGCGCGCGAAAATTGCTTAAAAATGCCGCAAAAATGTTAAGTTTGCATAGATCGAACTCACCGCTTACGCGCAAGGCAACGGCCAGAATTATTATTCGTGACCTGTCAGCGGACGAGTCGGAATCCGAGAACATAATCGAGCGCATGACCATTAACTGGCAGGAGGAACAGCGAAGACTCCTAAACGGTAGCGCAAGACGACCGTACGCTTATAATTTCCCGAGTCAAACTGAGGAGTGACTCGCGTCGGCAAGCAGCAGCTCGGCAGGCAGCTCTTTAGGCAGTACCGCGAGTAAAAGCAAGAGCAGCTGACAGAACCAAACGATCGCGCAGTTATGCAAGTGCGTAAAATCTTTGGATTCGGTAAAAACCGTCGCGGACAATAATATTCTACGCGAGCCAAAGCGGGTTTCGATAGCGCATCACAAGTCTCACCCAAAGCCAGAGCCGAAAATACTCAACACACGACTCGGACGCGCTTTCCATCGCCACAGGTAACTGCAAATGCAGCGGATTTCCTCCGAATCACCGCGGTGTCGAGCGCCCAGAAGAACCGCGCTGAAAACAGAGGCGGATCGCGGAAGCAGCTTAGCCGGCTAGAAAGCACAACGGCGAGGCCGACTCCTTCGCAATTTTCTCCGCTAGATCAGAAACGGAAACCGAAACTGAAACTGAGCCCGAGCTTGTTTACATCGCCGAACTTTCGCGCAGAAGCGGGGCCCATCGCGCAAGCTCACGGAGAACCACAGACGGTACGTGAGTCGCGAACCAACGTAAGCCGATCCGACGGTGGGCATGAACACACAAAAAACGCGGCTTCTCACCAAAACAACGATCGCGCGCACACGCCCCTACATCAAGCACTGCTTCACGGAGCTAGCCGTTTTCCCTCGGATAACGATCCCGACTCGGATCCTTCCGACGAGGATGACTGTCGCAGACGCGCCCTACAGCCGCCGCACCGCGGCGGATTCCGTATGAGCGGTAATTCTGCAAAGTAGAAAAATCCGGGGAATTACGGTCCAGCTATGCCTTTTCTCGAGGACGCCGCGTGCATCTCAGAATTGAATGGCGACCCCGATACGTTAAATCTCTTCCGCAAAGCTGTGCGTGAGGTGATGATTTCATACGGGCCAGCTTACGAAAGATAAATTGAAGGACAAAGCCACAGAAAATTATCGCGCGCGTATAGCACTTCTAACAACACTTCAATAGAGAAGCTACTCCACGATCTCATCCTTTATTACGCAAATATCGGCATTGCCGATCAAATTTACACACAGCTGCGCGCAATTAAGCAGGGCTCAAGCGAGCCTATCGGACAATAGGGCTTGTGTATGGAAAAACTATTCAACTGCTTTATGACAATTGTTGAGTCGGCACCCGATCCGTCGAGCTCGGACAGGCGGTCTAGGAGCTACCAGGCAAAGGTAGATGTACTCGAACAATTTTTGTTCGGGTACATCTATGTCTGGGCCACCAGGTCCACTACAGATTCCTCCGAAACTTAAGCGCGGAGATAACCGCAGCAATAGAATTCGAGGGTAAGCAGAGCAGCCGGAACGCAACGTACATACCGGCAGTGCCCGCGAAACCCGCCACGTAGATACGCAGATCTACGTCCGTGGAAGTCGACAATGAGCACGGCGCGAATCTAGGAAGTTCAGGAAACGTGCAAGCGGATGAAGACGACAATCGGCGTGCTCACTGTGGATATTGTAGCAAACACGGACATGCGGTCGACGGCTGCAAGGAGCACGTGCGACACGCGTCTAAGCGGATGATTGCAAATCCTACAATAATTCAAACAATAACCCAAATAAAGGTTACTCAAATAATAATAACGGTTCGAATAAAAATAACAGTGGCAATGGCAAAAATAATAACCAAAAGAGAGGTGGCGCGAATCGCAATAATCGCAACAAAGATAAGCGCGACCACTCTGCCGATAGTCGCAACCCCAGCCCAGACCGCGATAATAAACACGCCGATAATTTAAACTAGGTTCACGTTCGTCGCGATCCTCAAGCGTCGAGCGTCTAGTAAATGAGCGAGGTAATGAACAAGCAACAAAGTCGGTAAAAATAACATTTCTTACTGCGATAGGGCAGCAGCCGCTCGTCTCCGTGAATTGTCCTCAATTACATAAAAGCACGGGTAAATTCTGCGCGGACTCGGGTGCAGATATTTCTATCTTGAAAGTCGGGGAGCTAGTCCCTGGCTATCCGTACGACGCGCAAAAAATCGTGAAAGTGCAGGAAGTGACCGAAGGTACTGCCTACACGCCCGACCAGGCAAAGGTCCAGCTTGACTCTGCAAAGTCCAAGTCGTACCTAATGATTTTCGTATAGAGAATTTGGAAATCATTGGGTGGGACTTAATCGATACTCACAATGAATGTGTCGATGCATCGAGAAAAGCCTCAAACTCGGCGAAATAAGCCTACTGTTCGAATCCGGCGAACAAGTCACTATCCCAGCACGAGTAAAAATGATAATTAGCGCGAATGTACTAAACGACAATGTGAATGTTGGCTGTGTACCTCTTACGGACCTTCTCTCCGACCTGTTATTCGGGAATTTCACAGCAGAAAATATCAACGGCGGCGTGTACGCGGCATGCATCAATATCGGTGACTCGGAAGTTTCGATCGCGACCTCCACCGTCCTGAAAGCGTTGGATTCATCGCATCCGTTCATAGTAACAATAGACGCCAGTGATTTTGCATTCTGTGCGATATTGAGTCAGGGTAAATTGGGCTCATACCATTCCTGAGCCTACGCGTCGCGATGCTTGAAGGGAAGTGAGTTCAAATATCCCACCTACGATAAGAAGCTCTTCGCGATCGTTTTCGCGAAAGAACAGTTTCGCTACTATTTATTCGACCAACACTTTACGGTAGTAACCGACCAGGTGGCCCTCGAGCACTTCTACACGACTAAAAAGACGCACTTACGTTTTAATAGGCTTAAAGCCGCACTGTCGGGCTATGATTTCAGCATCATATATGGATCCGGCGCCAAAAATGCGAATGCCGACACGCTCTCCTGCAACCCGGTGCTAAAAGACGGTGAAACAAATCTGGACCTGCCTCGTTTAGAACATTTCAAATTGGTGGATAAAGAAATAAATTAAAATCCAGACAAAGAAGCAGGCGCGTGACCGGGAAGAGTATTTGCGTTTGCGCGTGCAGTCAAGCAGCACGACGGCAACGTAGACGAAAATCTACGCAAGTCGGTTTCAAGCTTGGAAAGCTCGTCTAGCCACGTCGAGAAGAAAAAGCGTCTAGAAGATAAGGTGCCAATTTATAAAAAGGGTAAGTTTTTCGCAGTACGTAACGAATTTAACGATTTCGGTGCTGAAAATTCAGTGGTTCACCGAAACAAGAGACGAAAGACACGTGTACGCGCCGGATCACCGCGACACGGCCTGTTTCAACAATGTGTTCTCCAACGTGGTGCTGAATCAGCGCGGAAAAGGCTGATACGTTTTAAAGGAAGATCAGCGCATTCTCTAAGAATCAATTAGGTCTCACGCCACTGTGCTAGCGCCAGAGCCATCGAAGCCATTTCCAAATCCGGCAGATTCTTCGGAGTCAGAGATATCGATGCGAACTGTCAACTCAGCCATTTCCGTTACTACGGGAGCCTCAAAAATCCCATCGCAAATACGCCCTTTCGTAAAATATGTTATGTCGTCGGGTCAAGAAACACGCAGCGCTCAGAGTTCACGCGCCGCTCTCTTGCAAAAGCTTTACGAGCCGAGCAGCTCGAGCAGCGACGAGGGAAACCAACGCTTCTCGCCGACAGGGTAGTAGCGGAAGGGTTAGAACCCTTGCAAACTTTCAGTTTCCACCGAAACTAAATCTCACAAAGCCCGAGCATTCCAGGAACCGCTTCCTCGCCCAAACCATCTAGCAAGCAGCCCTGTGCCGACAAAGCTGGCTTCAGTCCCGGTTGCCCAGCACGTGCGTGCAAAGCCCTGAACCCGGTCAACCTGAACGCAACACAGGTAGACAAAGGGAAATCCGCCGAAACCTCAAAGCCTCGCTCCGCGACGGTATGGCCATGGTCCGGAGATAACCCATGGAAAAAGCTAAGGGTTAATATTGAGAGTGAGGAGTTCGACGGAAATGGCGGGATGCGTATCGATGTATGGGAAATAAATTCGACAGCACCAGCTAAAAATAGAGCTGCAGGTGTAATCCAAGCAGCTACGACGCACACGAAACCCCAAGCCCTGTCAGCAAAAGAAAAACGGCCGTTGGAGGTAATCCAATGGTGCTAAGGGATAAGAGCGGGTCGGGTAAAAATGATGGCCACGCGAGATGCGACGGTGTCGTGCCTAACCAAAATCTAACAGCGGATAAAATGCAAGCGCATACGCGAAATCCTAATAATTGGGAATAAGTGGGAGGACTTTTCTGGCGTCCAACGCAATTATGAAAGGAAACCCGCGACGACTGATGAAAACTCGTCCCGAAGCTCTGGAAACGTATGTACTAACACGTACATACGCAAGATACAGTGCACGGAGCCGCGCGCGAAATGGCGTCGTTCTGACAATATCCCTAGCTCTCCGCCGGGAGACTGTTTTATTAACTAGTGAAAATTCTTAAACTCGACACATCGGCCACGATGCTAAGGCGACAACTGTTAGCTTCACCGATGTTAAGGACGTGCGGCAGAGGCTACAGAGTTTATTCATTTGAACTTAACCGGCCTGCACTTGACGCCGTATCCACGCGTGCGCGCTTCCTGGGTCGCGGCGAAAACGGCCGAACCTGATCGCGACCAATCCCCTCCGAGTGACGAGGGAAGCGACAGACCCAAATCGACGCTGATCGGGTAAGCGCAAGAAAATATAAAGGCTACTGGAGCGGCCAGGCGCCTATACATTTGCGATAGCGATAATGCACACTATCAGCTAAGCTCGCAATTGGGAGACATTCTACTACGCGAAGTTGCACATCTGCCCGAAAATCAGCCCACCTCGCGCATAGAGCCTACCGCTCCCAATAATGGGCAAGCACCGGTTGATGATGTCGAATTTGAGTAGCAAATAGATAAGATGTCTCGCGTTATACATGCCGCAAGCAGCGATAAAAGCACCGGTAATGCGGAATTCAACGCTCCTGCGAGCGGTGACAGTAATAACATGGCTGCAGTCAAGGCCGCCTTTGGCAACAATACAATCAAGCGCTTCGTCGTAGCCCAGGGCAGGTTCCCTTGTGAAAAAACCCGTTGGGCGATTCCCGATGACTAAGAGCCACCTCTATTCGTACACTTACAGGCCTACAATGAACACCCTTTTCGGTTCAGAAAAACCTAGAGTACCTGATTTCAGCGGACGGGTTTATCTCCACCAAAATACAGTAAGCACTAATCGAACGCGGATATCGAAAACCGAACGAATCAACCGAAAACGAGTTTAAATTAGACGAACTTAACGTGACGGCGTGCAGCAACTTTAAGATGATCGGTGTTTACATCAAGTCATTTTTCGAGGACCGACCGTTACGCGCAGACTTATCCAAGTGTTTGAAAACCTTACGGGAGGTACTATTAAGAGAGGGAATACGGAGCTTCGCGGTAATTCGCAATGTAGCCATGCTCATGCTGTCCGAATGGACCAATTTTATCGACCAATTTGCATATTCGCCGGGAAAGCTGTCGTCACGATTTTATACAAAAATAACGTGTCTGTAGCCGCAATAGCCGAACGTTTTAAGCTGATTAAAGCTTTAGATTTTAACGGTCCTTTCGAGCAAACGAGACACGGTAATAAGTATATTTTATCAGCGCAAGACATGCTCACGAAGTACGTGATTTTAATACCTACAAAGTACGCGAGCGCGGAAGAAGTCGTACGCACGCTTACGGACAAAAATTATTTGTGTATACAAGCCCCCTGCCGCAATAGTGATCGATCAAGGCACGTACTTTCAAAACAGTTTGCTCAAATGTCTCGCGAAAGTTTTTGGAATGACCAAGTTTTGTAAACCAGCGTACCACCTGCAAGCGAACGGCTCAATTGAACGCATACACCACACCCTTACCGAATATTTGGATGAGTGGATAACCATTTGTCAGCACGCGTACAATTGTACCGAACATGAGATCCTGTTTGGTACTAAGCCTAGGACTCCGTCGAGCTCTCCGCGAAGCAACGATGACGTGACATACAATGAATATATCGCCGGTATGACAAATAACGTGCCGGCTCTGCAGACTATGGTAGCAATGAACTTAGTGCAATCTAAGTACCGCTCCAAGCTCTACTACGACATGAAACTGAATCCGAAACACTTTTGCGAAGGCGAAACCATTTTCTTGTTAAAAGAACCAAGAAAGGGTAAATTCGCGACAGAGTACCGTGGCTCCTTCGAAATCATTGCCATCAATTGAAAAACAAATAACGGAACGTTGCAAAACGACGCGTTGACGTGAGTCGGCAGGTTAATAAAATTGAGCGTCCTAGTATATTAGCAAGGGGCCGCAGCGTCGGAACCAGATCCCACAGAGTAGGACATTTTTTTACTGTTTTTTTACGCGTCCCCGGACAAGCCGCGCAAGTAAACGAGAAAACGTCTGACACACGCGATCTGAAGCCTCGCTGCTCGAAACCTCGCCAAGTTCAGGCACGCAAACGTTCATTCTCTCCCAAATAATTTTCTAGGCTCAGTGCTCTCGGCGGCCTGGGAAAGGGCGAGATCTGGCCGATCAGCACCCCAGATCACTTCATTCAGCAGATCAACAAAAACCTAAGGTTAATAACCGAGAAAATTATGCCGCTCGGGACTTCGAATACGAATTGAAAAATAATAGAGAAAAGCGACCTGCGTCCATATTTCGAGGCAGGCGAAAATCTCATAGATAGGGTAACGAGCGCACCCCGAGCGTGCGATCCGCGATGCGATTCGAGCGGGTTAATCGAGGAAGCTCGAACAGCGGCGCGACAAGCGGAACGCGTGCAAGATTCAATTATCACACACGGTGAAGGCATAGGCCCACGTCCGGTTCGATGCACTCTTTTTCTATTTATCGGCTCGTTCCACAAATTTTGTACGGCACTTTAACTGAGACCGACGAGGCCGAAATATAAGCAGCGGTCAAGCCCATTGGCGAGGGCACGCGACGAGCCGCAGCCTTGCTCGCAAACCAAACCGAAAACATGGAACACGACCTTTCCAATCTCAGCAGGAGAATGCTCAAGCTCGAAGCAGCCGCCGGCGTGTTGATAAACAAAACCGCCGAGCAAGCGAACAGTCTAACTTTCCGTAATGATATAAATATATATATGTATAATAAGAGATAATTGGTCTACCATGTAGCCATTCTCCTCATCGACGTGGAAAAGTTTAATCTTTTTAAAGCTTCACCGGTAACCGCCATTCAGAATATATTGAATCTACCGTCGATCGCCGCTTACATTTGGCCGGCTCACAAGTATTTTGCGATAAGCGCAACAAACCGTACATACATGCTGATTCCGAGCAAAAGAGTCCCTAAATTGCGCGAGCTCCTTAGAACATTAATCGCAGTTGACCCTAAACCGGTACGTGAAATCCGTGATAGCGCAGCCTGCGAGATAAATGTCGCAGCCGGGCGCAAAGTAAAGAACCCCGAAGCCTTCTAAATTCGGATTAAACAGCTCAAGAATACTTTCTGGCTGCGTCTGCATAAAACCAACACGTGGGTTTACTCTGCACGCTAGCCGAAGGTCATCTTCATCCAGTGCTCTCGCACGGTCAAATAACGGCGCAGATTTCGGGTGCAGGCGTCCTCGAGCTCCGGGAAGGATGCGCCGCACACATGGCCACCGCATGCCTTACGGTATCTGACAATTTGACAATAAGATTAAATTCTTCGGCTTTTGGATCATTACAATTCATCGTATCGAAAATAATTTTGTGAGTTAACGGGACCACTGGAACCACATCGGGCCTACAGCAGGCTATCGCGAGCGAAGCCGCGCACCGCGCCGAAAATGCTCACGGCTCGGCTCTAGAAAGCCTCAAAGCGAGCGCGGGTCTACGCGAAATTGCGTCCAGAGCCAAAGTTGCCTGGATGGAAAATCCTGTCTTATTGATGTATTGTATCTAATACTTGAACTCTATACTCATCAACTTGCAGTTTGACATGTCATTGGCTCCAACTCGAAAAGTCCCTCGAGTTCGCAAAATACGATGTTTACATTGACTAATCTATTTCTAATCTCAGAGGTACACTGTGCTGCTGTAATTTGATTTATTCTTTTAGAGGATGAAGTCGTACTATTCACTGGAGTTTTGTTGTGTTTATGTCAGCTTTATGGATTTTAGTCAGGTAGTTTCCTCTTGGGTAGGTTATCGCTGGAACTCACAGCCCACTTCAACAAGTATCGCGTATTTTTTAATTCTCTTTCAAATCATATAATGATTTATTACTATTTTCTATCTCAAACTAATGTGTTTTTAATGCCGAAAATAACTATGTTTTTCAATTTAGGGGTATTCTTAAATCCCTATTCCAGCGAGTTGGCAAAAATAAAAAACACGTGTTGAATACTTTTAGATTCTCTAACCATTCACTAGCAAAATTTTTTTTAAATCGGTGATTCACACCAACCTAGATAGCGGGTAAGTGCGACATAATGCAAGAGAATTTTGTATATCTGTATATATGTGTGCATGTATATGCTGTAAGAGAGACAGGAGAGCAATTACAAGACTAAAGTTGATAGTAAGAGAATAATGTAAGAGTATATACAAGTAATGTACATACCTGTGTGTATGTGTACGTGCATATGTTAGATATTGGATGTAAGAAATAGATGTGATATGAGAGAGAAAGAGAGAGGGAGAGTAAAGTTGCTAAAGTTGCTAAAGTCAGTTGCTGACTCTATCGGTAACTAATGGTATGGGGAAAACGTAGTGTTGTTGCAGTATAGCCCCTACTACCACCCTGAATAACAAATTAACAATCACAGCGAAAAAGATTCTTCAAATAAAAACTCTTTTGTATTCCCTGAAAGAAACTGAATGATAATTTATCGTTAACGTTTTAATTAAATGCGGGTATCATTTATAAATATTTATTTATTGATAATATTTTAATTTTTGAATCTATGATTATTATTCCAAAAACGGTTGTGTTGAAAAATTTCAGAAATCTGACTTTAATGGACTGTGCGTACGAAACCACCGCGTCGACAAAAGAGAGAGAGAGAGGGAGAGAGAGAGAGAGAGAGAGAGAGAGAGAGAGAGAGAGAGAGAGAGAGAGAGAGAGAGAGAGAGAGAGAGAGAGAGAGAGAGAGAGAGAGAGAGAGAGAGAAGAGAGAGAGAGAGAGAGAGAGAGAGAGAGAGAGAGAGAGAGAGAGAGAGAGAGAGAGAGAGAGAGAGAGAGAGAGAGAGAGAGAGAGAGAGAGAGAGAGAGAGAGAGAGAGAGAGAGAGAGAGAGAGAGAGAGAGAGAGAGAGAGAGAGAGAGAGAGAGAGAGAGAGAGAGAGAGAGAGAGAGAGAGAGAGAGAGAGAGAGAGAGAGAGAGAGAGAGAGAGAGAGAGAGAGAGAGAGAGAGAGAGAGAGAGAGAGAGAAGGAGGGGTGCGGGAGGGAGAGAGAAGGAGGGGTGCGGGGGGGGAGGTCGGGAGGGAGGGAGAGAGGGGGTTAGGGAGAGAGGGAGAGAGAGGGAGAGAGAGAGTTGCCGCCCTGTCCTTGAGGAGGGTGCGTGGTCTCCGTTGCTCGCCGTGGCTCTCTCCTGCTGGTCGCCACATGCAGCCTCTCCTTCCCGTCTGTTCCTCAGGCTAGGACTCGCCCTGGGCCGTCTCGTACCCTGGAGTCACGTCGGTGGCTCCGACGGCTTCCGTGTTCGCCGGCTCTCACCAGAGTCGCCGGTTACTTCCATTCGCTACCACAGCAGAATATGCAAAGCCAATGTGTCTCGCTGATTACTTGAGTCATCCCCCGTTCTTATCTCGGGTCCTTTGTGTTAGTTTGGTTCGAGACACTTTCTTTCTCTCTTTCTCTTATGGCGCTATTCGGTGACTGGTTATATAATCTGTTGTTCTCTCTCCGCGTTACTCACTCTCCTAACTTGTTTATGCTTGGCGTGCGGCTCCTGCCGCCTCGTTACTCGCCTTGCCATATTTTAAGTGTGTTTGTAAGTATCGTGTCCCTACGTGTGCTTGCGTATGTGTGCTGTGCACATGCTCGGTTAGTAAGCGCGTACACTCGCACAGTACTTTGACTATTTTTTATATTTGTTATATTCAAATATAGTATGTTATTATCCAAATATTGCTGTTAAGTACAACATATCGATAGTTTCTACTCAGGAACCCGTGAAGGCTTCTACCAGGGTGGTTTCGATTGATTCAATTATCCTCTTGGTGAACTCTGAAATTAAACAATAGTACGGTTTGAATCTTATTGATGTAGATAGAATAAAACATTCTCTAAAAGCTCTTTCTCTAGGCAGCAAAATATAAATGTATTCAATCAATTTGTATTTGAATAAGACATTACGTATAGAAATTATATATAAGTTTTAAAAAAGCGCTACATATCAATCAATTAATAATGGGATCAGTGGCTGTAAAAAGTTATTTAAAAAAAATAATATAAAAATTCTGATTCATTGATTTATTATAGAAGCAAGAGATTGTCTACATTAATCGACCACAATTTTGAATATGGAATCCAGAACGATAATGTATTAAAACCTATTCCATTTGAAGATGGTTTACCAGAAAAGATCAACAAAAGTAGGACGGAATTTCGAATGCCGTGCCATATAAATCTCTTAAAACAAGTCGTGGTACGTATTATTGTTTAATTGTTTTTAGCATTATCTAACAATAATTTATTATAAGGTTATAACATACTGTTGCTTTCTATCATAAGATATTAGAAAGTAGTAACATTTTTTAAGATTGCAGTATAATAATATTTTAGGAATAAATTCAAATTATTTACATTTTTACAGTCTATTCATAAACTTTGTTAAGAAAATGTGCATATCGATGTCGTAGTAAAGCAGATGTAACAAAACGCTACCCAAAATTCCTGTCAATCTAAAAATTTTTTAAATATAGCTAAGTAAGCATTTTTTATGCACTGAAGATTAGAGCGTGGCTCTTTTTAAAATCTTTTTCTCAGACGAAGCTGTCCGTGCCTTAGCCCTATAAAAGTAGTACTTTACGAAATGAATGAGTTGTCAGAAATCACAGGAACTTAAACAAATTCTAGGCACCCACCATTTTTATGTATTTTAAGTTGCTGAAAACAAATCTGATCCTATTTTTACCGATACCACAAGCCCTCGCCCCTAACCTTTAAAAAACCATCCAAAATGCCTGTTTTATGCTGTTAAGAAATTTAGGTCTGGATTCTATTATCTGATCTTTCTTTTGGTTCTATTAATTACGTTATATTCGATTAGAATCAAATATTTTTAAACCTGAAGAATTAGATAGCAATACCTTTACATTATATTTGTTAAAAACATTGCTCAATTCCTACATAACAAAGATTTTAAGCTTTACAATTATTCTAAATTTATAATTTTTTAATGATAGTGTGCAGTGCACACGCTCACTAGCAGAGCATGTACCCAGCACACATACGCGTAAATGCAGTGCGTCTATGTACACACACACACATACGCAACACTCATAATCACACCTGATGCCCGGCTTGTCCCTCTCCCTCTCCCTCTCCCTCTCCTTCGTAACGGAGACACTGAGGAACTCATTCCATATAAGCGCATCTTATCTCTGGAACTCACTGCCCTCTCATCTATGCAACAATAGGTCATTATCATCTTTCAAACGTCAGGCTAAATTATACTTCTTCAATCTTGAGAATAACTAAAATTACCTTCATATCACAATCTCATCTCATCATCCATTTCTTTCACTCATTCAAACTGTTTCATTAGACATATTCATATTACCTTTATTATATTATGTTAAATTCTATGTATTTTAATATCTGTATTACTGTTGACGTTATTAATGTTAATGTTATTTTGTACAACAAAATGTACAGAAATAAATCTAATCTAAATCTAAAAAAATCTAAATCTCCCTCTCTCTCTGGTAAGTTCAACATCACTTACAAGTCACTCTACCAGTTACACCTGTTGAACAGTTTTTTTTCACTCCTATGAGTGACTTTTTCAGCTGAAGGGACATTCCATAAGGCTCTTAAGCTAGCGTAAAAAACACTAGGCATCTCTGAGTATTTTATGAGCCGGGAGATGTCTTTTTCCGTTACATAACCTCAAAATTGGTAGCTAGGAGGACGTTCACGGTGAAACCTAAACGGACACATCGTCCAAAACAACATAATTCAACATCTTTGAAAAAAAAAGAAAAGAAAAAGGAAGGAGAAGAAAAATGAGAAGAACAATATAGAGGCACCGGCGCGGCGGAGAGGAGAGGCGGCATTTGAGGTTAGAGAAATAAATTTTCCTCTATCTCTTTCTATAGCACGCGAAGAACGTCAGCATCGCAGCAGCGAAGCAGCTGATCGAGTAGTCAACCAAGTAAGCACCAAAGGCACTAATATTAAGTTAGCATCGCTGACATCACCACGAGTCTACATCTGCTCATGCGTGAGTCTAGTTGGTTTAGTCGAGGGAAATTTAAACTTGACCTCCATTACTGTAGTGCGCGAAATTCGAATTTACAAATTCAAGTGACGCATTAACTTTAGTTAATTTAGTCTAAATTAGTTTATTTTTACTTTGTGTTTTCGTTAATGCAATGGCTCCGGCATCTTACTCGAAGGCATCATGTAAAAAGATTTATCGGACAAATGCTGTTATGTTGAGATGCCACAAATGCGATAAACCATATCATAATGTGTGCCATGACCGGACTTTCCGCGGACGAGATATATGTATCTGCATAACATGTAACATGAAGAGACAGAGTGGTATTGGCGGCAGCGGTAGCAGTACTAGTGTTTGCAATATAAGTCAGGATACTGAAGTCAACAAAAGTAAAGTTATCACTATTAATAATAATAGAAAATCTACAGATAAATCTGCTTCACGAACATCTCAAACTTCAAACATAACTTCGAGGAAAGTAAAAAACACTGTAAAATATGATAATACTGCTATAAATAATACTGTGAATGAAATTAATAATACCATTGTAAACAATACTGAAAATAAGACTGTTAAAAATCATCATGACATAAATAATACTGTACATAAAGTTTTTGTGAATAATACTAGTTTAAATAATACTACTATAAATAATACTGACTCGGATAATAACACTGGGCTTGCTGATGCTTCCGCTGCTACTTCTGAGGAAATTTCTGTAAATAATGCGAATAACGTAATCAACAGCGCAGTTGGTTTAAAGGATTCTGTGCTTGATTTTGAAAAAAAGCAATTGTGAATTGTCGCCATCCGTGACATCCTTGAATAATAATGTACTTATCCCGCAGACCACCTTGGATCTGTTTTTTCAGAGATTCGATATGCTCCAGCAGCAGTTTGACGATATCATGTCCCATATGAGACAAGGTTCTGTATCTGCCGGTAGCTCTGTCTCACTCGCACCAACTGCAGAGGAGATAAATAGAGATCTGGTGGAGCAAGTCTCGGCTATGAGGGACGTGGTAGATAGGCAGACATCCCAGTTGGAGGAACTGCGTCTGGATCGGTAGCTGATGCTGGAGGAGGGGCGGCTCCTGAGGGAGCAGAATAAAGCTCTTAGTGAAAGCTTGGGAGCTCTGCGGGACCACAAGTGTCATAGCGACGTGAATGCTGGCATTGTCTTGCCTTCCAACTGCACTTTACAGCCTTTGTCTCTCCCGTCGTCTGGGTCGTCTCGAGAGGCTGGGGTCGCGGGGCCGGGTGGCGGGGGTGCTGAGGACTGCGAAATAGTTATTAATGGTATATTATCAAGTGAAGTAACGGCCTCTCAAGAGGCCCTTCGCAGTTCTCAGCACCATTATCCCCACCTTTGACTGGGGTAACGTCACCGGGGTCCGCGTCCTGGGGCCTCGTGATCCGACCGTGACGAGTAGGAATTCTGCGGGGAGCGGCTTGGGATCGAGGACGAGGGTAGGTGCGCAGCCATCTTGAGTGGTGAGGCTTTCCCGGGCGAGTTTGGTCGGTGATGTGATGCGGGCTAGGCGTTCGCTTTCCAATAATTTTTTGACAACAAAAGACATAAACCCAGATATGCTTGGTCGGTTGTCATCTATCGGCCTGCCTGTACGGAAAATTTTTGTCAATGAGCTGCTGCCCCACAGCAAATTTCCAGTCTTTAAAAGTCTGAAACCCATAGCACAGGGGCTGGGTTTCAAGTACGTCTGGCACGCCGGCGGTAGATTTCTTGCTAGGCGTAGGGGTGGTGAGCGTGCGCATATCTTGGCGTCGGCTGCTGATTTGCAAGCCATTGACACGGCGTACCGAGCTTCTCCTGACCGACGGCCATCCACAGGTATACAAGTTACTGACAGCGACGAGAACGGAACTGTACAGAGAGAAACAGTGGTAAGTTCGGAGGGCAGATCGGCCGCCTCCACCTGACTAGATAAGCCTGCTAACATCGGAGGGAGGGCGAGAGATCCCTTCAGAGCGGGATTTCTTAATGTGAATTCGCTGAGAGCTCGCATTGAGAGTCTTCGACTCTTCCTTACTGAACATCCCTCCTATAACATCTTTGGTATTGCTGAGTCATGGTTGGGCTCGGTCGTTGATGACGGTCTCATCCGGATTGACGGCTTTTCACTACTGAGACAGGATCGCAATGTGAATGAAGTGATCTTTTCACTCTGATCTTTTCAGCGTCCTACGTAATCTTAGCGGTGAATTTAGCCACAAAATCATCATGGGCGATTTGAATGCTGACCTGTTGTCGGGATCGGATGATGCCAACACCATTCGGCGTCTCGCTGAGGAGTTATCTCTTCAGATAGTCGGTCATGGTCCCACGCATTATACCTCTACCATTTGCACGTTGATTGACTTAATACTAACGGACGAGAACGACAGTATACATGATGTTAAGAAGGAAAGGCTGCCCAGTTTTGGCAAACACTGTATTATAGAAGTCTCTCTTAACATCCACACTCCCATTCTTGGGAAGGAGCCTTTTGTTTACAGGAACTTTAAAGGCATAGACACCGCCTCGCTTGGTGACTTTCTATCAAGCTGCAACTGAGGGGCCATGAACTCTATTGAACCCGATTTGGAGGGTGCTTTGGAAAACTTGAATGCTAACTTAAATTCGGTAATTGACATATTAGCACCTCGTAAGATGGTTTGCGTAAAGAAAAAATATGCTCCTTGGTTTGGTTCTGAGCTACGATTGCTCATTGATAAGAGGGATGCCACGCACGGACGCTACAAGCGCACTGGGTGTTCAGAACTCTTTGACGAGTTTTTCCGGCTCAGTAATGAGGTTGATGTTCGCAAGGCTCAAGAGCAAAGCTCCTATATCACTAGACATTTGTCGGATGCTCTTGATGATAATCAGGATATATGGAAGAAAATGCGTAACCTCGGCCTCATACCTAGGCGTAAAGAGGAGGAGCTTCATGGTTTTACCCCGGGCGAGCTGAACGACCATTTCGCTGGGATATCTGTCTCAGCCTATGAAAACCTCTTGATGATAACAAAAACATCTGGAAGGTAATGCGTCATCTCGGCCTCTTGCCTGGGCGTAAGGAGGAGGAGTTTTTTGGTTTCTCGCCTGGTGAGCTGAATGGGCACTTTGCGGGTATCTCGGCCTCACCCCTTGAAAATATTAACGAAGCAACGGACACTACTTTATCGGCGAGTGATGAGGGCTTTAGCTTCAGCCCTGTCAGTATGAGTGACGTTGTCCTTGCTATTTCTCACTTTTTCTCGCAAGCGAGAGGTGTTGACGTCATTCCCTGCGAGGTGGTCACTAAGGTTCTTTCTATCATTGGCAATTTTATTTTAAATATTTTTAACTCCTCCTTTGCTCAGGGAATCTTCCCGAGTATCTGGAAGCAAGCGCAGTTAATTGCACTAAGGAAGAATAACACTCCATCTAATATTTCTGACTTTCGTCCAATTGCTTTGCTCAGCTTTCTATCTATCTATCTATATATATACATATATGTATATATATATATATATATATATATATATATATATATATATATATATATATATATATATATATATATATATATATATGTGTGTGTGTGGGGGGGTCCGCAGCGAGCCTGCGCGAAGCTGAAGGAAGCAGCTGCTGCAACCCAGAGCGGATTTCTGACCTCGGCAGTCCATGTCTGCCGCCATATTGCCCCCCACCGCGCTCATCCGGCAACGGCCACGGCGCGGCGAACGAAGAGCACCGCTTGGGCTTTCACTCTCGGCTGAGCCGTCGAAGCTATTAGTTGAGTTGGAGGAGTTAGTTTTATTTCGAAATGCATGTTTTATATTTTACTTACACGAGTGAGTTTTCTTTCCACGTCTCCCGACTCCCATCAGAACAAGAAGAATAGAATAGAATAGAATAGAATAAATTTTATTTGAGCAAGTCAAAAAATATAAATCATTACAAAGTTCACTCAGTACAATTTTTTTAGCTCTTAGCGGCACTTGTAGAGAACAAGTTGCGCGCTAGGCCCTTATCCTTTTATAGTCAATCACAGTGATTTACATTATCGTAGTCAATATCACAGTCAATTTATCTAATACAACGTTTACAGAGCTACTGCAGCAAATATGCAGCCTTATATACAAATTCGTCGTAAGGCTAGATTTTCGCTTAAATTCATTAGATGGCTACGCAGAGCCACTTCGAATCTCGAGAGCGAGGCCAACGTTCTTATGCTGTCTGGCAGCGAATTCCACGGCCTCGCCCCAAAAACTCGAAACGATTTTAGGCCCAGCTCTGTGCGCGACTTCGGGAAGGCCAGTTCCCTGGATACCCTCGCCGAGGATCTGCACTGGTTTTTTTCGAAGAGGGCAGAAAGATATGACGGCTGCCCCATAGAATAAGCCTTGTATACAAGTACCGCCGCGAAATAGGCTCTTCGATCACTAACGTCCAACCAGTTCAGCTCGCTGCGGTGAGGGGTGATGCGCTCGCCCCGTCCAACACCCCTAATATATCTCACACATGAATTCTGTAACCTCTGCAGTCTCGTCTGAAGCTCCTCCGACACATCTAGATAAACCACCGAGCAATAGTCCAGGTGAGAAACGACAAGGGCGCTGGCCAGCTGCTTGCGCAGAACCTCAGTGGTGCAGGACCTAAAAGATCTCAGCCCATAAAGGGCTCTGTTAACCTTGCGGCTAACAGCATCCACCTGTGGTTCCCATGTAAGTTTAGAGTCCATGATCACACCAAGGTTCTTTACTTCATCGACAAAGGGCACGAAAACACCCTCCTGAACCTCAACACCTCAGGTTTAGCCTCTGAAGCTGATTAATGTTATGCTCGGAACCGAAAACGATTGTCTGCGTTTTCTTTGTGTTGAGGTGCAGCGCATTCTCGGATTCCCATGCTGATACAGAGCGCGCCACAGCCGACGTGCGACCCACCCCCATCCCAACTAGATCATCCCTCGTGACCTGAGTATATACCTGCAGGTCATCCGCGTATAGCAGGTGCGTGATACCCTCATCCAAATACTCCCGTGGGCTTTTAAATTTATACAAAACATCTTTTAAATCATTGATGTACAAGCTGAAAAGAAGAGGCCCCAGTATCGAGCCCTGCGGGACACCAAGGTTGGTTGTTAACCAATCAGATTCCCCGTCTGTTCTGGTAACCACTCTCTGATTACGTCCGGTTATGAATGATCGAACCTACATGACCGTCAACCTAGAGAAACCCATTCCAAGCAGCTTGCGAAGGAGTTTAGATGGTGAAATAGTGTCAAAGGCTTTACTGAAATCAAACAGTAGCAAAATTGTCAGGAGGCGCTTATCACTGTCAATACCCGTCCTAATGTCTTCTGTGAGTTTAAGCAGTGCTGTTTGCGTTGAATTATTGCGTCGAAAACTAGTCTGGTGAGGGTCAAGAACTTTTTGCGCTTCCAAGAATTCAACAATCTGGTCGTGTACCAACTTTTCCAGAACCTTGGAGAGAAAGCACGACAGGGCTATTGGACGAAATTCCGAGACTGCTGATGGAGTTGGTGTCTTCTTAAGCGGCACAAGGTGTGCTCTCTTCCAAGCCGTCGGAAAAGTCCCCATTGATAGCGATATATTAAACAGTGTCACTAAATGTTGGCCTATAATGAGTAACGATTTCGCAATGATGTTCTGCGGAATTCCATCTTCCCCCTTTGCTTGAGACGAGAAATGAGCGACAGCAAGCACGACGTCACCAAGGGTGACGTCACGAAAAGTGAATCCTCCCTCGCCAGCCATCGACACAATGTCATCCAGATCTGCCTCGCCTTCAGAGTTCGATATGGACACTCCAGCGAAATGACTGTTTAATTTGTTTGGTATGAAGCCGTATAGGTCGTTCTTAGCTTTAGACACGAGAAAGAAAGAAACAAGGGGAGTTTCAACGCGCCGCCCTCGGTTTCTAAAGTGGTGACCCCGACTTCAAGCGCAACTCGCGCGTCGAGAATCTTCGCGCTCGTTGCCATTTTCGACGCTGCGGGCCAACCTTCGTCGGAAGCCACAGCAAGGCATCAGAAGTCTCCACTCCTCGCTGGCGTTCCAACGCTCCGACGGCCAGTCAATTTTAGCAGCTCTGCGCAGAGCAAAGAGCACTCGTCGGCCTTTTACACCGACAACCACACATGTCTCGCGACGCCCATCTACAGCTCGCGAGCACGTTCCTCGACATCATCGCATCACCGACGCCCCGGATCAACGGCCTCTCTACAGCCGCCGAGAGCACATCGTCGGCCTCAGCAACCACTTCGAGGTGAGCCCCGCAGTACCAGCGGCAGCAGCCACGCGGAGAGAAGCAGCGAAGCCAGAGCAACGCGCTGCCGCCTTGGTCACCATCGGCACGATATCCGCCCGCACACCGCGGCCATCACCAGCACGCCGGCGCAGCACTCGGCAGCCTTCGCACCAGCACCATCATCATCGCTGTAGTGCAGCGTAACAGGTATTTTCCATCCGCGACATCTCAAGTCGCTTTTCTCGTTGAGTGTCACTAAACCTGTTGCGCGGCGCCAACGCCGTCGCTTCGGCTCGAGCGGTCGGCCATTTTTCGACGTATCTCGCTCCCGCGCTTTTACCGCATCGTTGCCTCCCCGCGAGAGCGGCCATCTTTGATAGTAGCGTCGCGAACCGACCATCGCACGTGTTCCCGCTGGCTCCGCTACTCGCACGCTTGCAAAGCGTCTGCGCCACCTGCCACACTTCGGCACTACGCCCCGCGCGCGGCGTGTCGCGATCGGCTTCTCATTTCTCGCAACGCGTAGCGCAGCACCGCGCTGCAAATCTCGCGCCCGCCACAGCACACGGTATGTTTAACAGCCCACCACTGCACCGAAACCTACGGCCGCGCGACCAAGGCCAGCTCAACGCCCAAGAGCAACAACGGCAAGACCAGCCTGACGCGCAAGAACAACCGCGGCTAGAACAGCCTGCGGGGACCCACCGCTAAACATACTGCCCATAGGCGCAAGGATGAACGGCCCGGCAGGCGCAGGAGGCCTAGGGGGAATTCCACCCCCCCCCCCTCCCCTGCTGTACCCATCGTACTGGAGCTTCAACCCACAAATCTGGTTCGCGCAAGTTGAGGCAAATTTTAATGATGCCGAATTTTTAAAGATAACGCTCGATATAACCTCCTCGTGTCCAGCCTGCCGCCAGAGATATCGCAGGAAGTCTCCGACATCATCTTGGCGCCGCCAGCCGCCAACCGCTATGCCGTACTCAAGGATGCCGTGCTGCAGCGGCTCGCCACCTCGCCCGACACCCAACTACACCAGGTCCTCAACGAGGTCAGACTTGATGGCAGAACACCGTCGCAACTGCTGCGCCACATGAAGCGACTGGCCGGTTCGGCGATTTCCGACGAAGCGCTGAAGATCAAGTGGCTTGATCTGCTGCCGTCTCACGCCAGCCGGATGAGCTGCGTCCTCAGGGCAACATCCCTCGACGAGTTGTCCATGCTAGCCGACCAGCTCATGGCCCCAGAGACGTCAGTCCACGCAGTCAACCGCCCCACTACGCCATCACCAAATGCATCTGGCACCGCATCGCCTCTGCCAGGCCAAAAGTTGACCTCGCTGCGGGTCAGCGTCGCTCAGCTGGTCGCCACATAGCAGAAGCAAACAGCTCTGCTAGAGTCCATCGTCGCGGCTCTCGCCGCCAATACGCAGCCTGCGAGAGGCCGCTCTCCGAGCAGATCCCGATCTAGAACGAGACCGCAGTCCGCATGTGCCGCCACCACTCTAGCCACCACCAACAAGACCAGCTGGTGCTGGTACCACCTGAAATTTGCGCACGATGCAGTGCAGTGTAAGTCGCCTTGCTCCGGAAAACTAAACCCGCCTCCGTATCTGCAAGCCCAGGCGGTCGGCGCGCCAGCAGAACAGCGCTTGCACGTTTCCGACAGAACATCCAGGCTCCAGTTTCTGGTCGACACGGGGTCGGCCGTATCCTTGCTGCCACGCTCGCTCTTCAAGCGCGACCTGCCACGCGGTCCGCTCACGCTCAGTGCTGCCAACGCCTCGTCGATTGGCACGTATGGCACTCACGCAATGGGGCTCGACTTAAAGCTGCCCAAGACACTTGCGTGGAGGTTCATCATCGCCGATGTCAGCAACCCAATCATCGGAGCAGACTTTCTGGCGCACTTCGGCTTCGCCGAGGACCTCCAAAACAAGCAGCTGCTAGCCGCAGACCATATCCACCATGCCGTCGGTGCAGTCCTTCCAGCGCAGGTGTACTCCGTCGCAGTCGAAATCTCAGCCGATGTAGCCGAAGGAGCCTTCGCCGACCTTCTACACGAATTCCAGGACCTTACCACTCCTGGTAGCACAGTCATCTCAAGCACTTCGCCAACATCCTCGAGAGGCGTCCCTTCACACTTTTAACGGACCACAAGCCTCTCTCGATGGCGGACAAGCAGCCCCTAGAGAAGGCCTCGCCGAGGCAGCCGCGGCAGATCGATTTCGTGCCCCGTCACTCTGGCGTACGTCAAGGGCCTCGACAACACAGCCGCCGATGCCTTCTCCAGAGACCATACCATCAGCATGCCGGCCAACATCGACCTGGCCACCCTCGCCCAGCAGCGGGCCGCGGATCCGGACTTGCCACACCTCATCGAGGCAGCCAAGCCGTCGCTCCAGCCGCTGAACATTGAAGGCTCCTCGCTCCACTGCGCGGTTGACGCCAACATCATTCGGCCCTACATCCCGCGCGAGCTGAGGAAGTCAGTCTTCTGCGCCTTCCACGGCCTCTCTCATCCGAGCGTACGTGCTTCGGTCCGCCTGATCGCTCAGAATCGCTCGATGAAGAAGGACGTTGCGCGCTGGGCGCGCTCCTGCGTGCCATGATAGCAGTCCAAGGTCCACCGGCACAATCGCGCCGCCCTGGGGGACTTCGCTGCACCAGACGCGCGCTTCAACCATCTGCATCTGGACCTCATCAAGCTGCCGCTTCAGGCGGGGCTCCGGTACTGCCTGACCATCGTTGATCGCTTCTCTCGATGGCCGGAGGCCATCCCGCTGCCCGACCAGCTGGCAGACACCGTCGCCCGCGCCATATTCCAAAACTGGATCAGCGTCTTTGGTACACCGCTGACTATCACCACGGACCAGGGGGCCCAGTTCGAGGCCAAGGTCTTCGCTGCCCTGGCCTCCATCATCAGCGCACACAGGGTCTACACCACGTCATATATAATATGATACACTGTAGCGGGCTGCGCGCGAGTAAGTAGACCTGTATTCTCTCTTTCAAATTTCTCAAGAATTATTACTGCCGCCACGCTGTACGTGGATTTATTTTACAGGTGGCTGCAAATATACTTTGTGGCCGTCCTGTTGAAACCATTTATTGTAGGAAGAACGGTGTACTTTGGCTTTTTTCGCTGCTTGGAATTCGGCGGGCCGACATAACCTCAACTTCTGGCTGTCACCGGGATTTTCCAGCCGTCTGTCTCTCATCTGCACCGTCGTCGTCGTCGGGTCTCTCTCTCATCGCTGTCATCATCAACGTCGAGCCAAGGAGAAGATCATCGGGGTGGCGGTTCCCTTGTGGTGCAAGACAGAAAAATCATTGAGGTTAGATCTTTTGGGGTGTGCTAGCCGGTTACAGTCGCTTCTGGATTTTTTATTTATTTATTTATTTTATTTTTTTTTTGGAGTTTTATCTTGAATTCTAGCAATTACTTGCGGATTCAACTCGGCGCGAACTTAAGCAGTTAAATAAAGTAATAATTAATTAACCGATTATAGCAACAAATTACTGGTGCATTTCTTGAGTCATTTAATTATTAATAATAATTATGGCACCGTTGTCATGTACAAAATGCAAGAAAATAAATCGTCCTAATGCTGTTATTCGCAGATGTAACGACTGCGATAAACCATATCATGATATCTGCCATGTTAGGTCGGTACTTGATAATAACATAGATGATAATACTGACAATAATACTAGTTACATATGCCAGGAATGCAACGCGATGGGGTCGACGGTGAAATCAGGTGCTGCTACTGATAGCTTAGGTCGCGAAAAACGCATTTTCGGTGCAGACAAAGCAAATAAGATTCATATTAATAATAACAATAATAATAATAGTAATAGTAGTAACAACGGCGATAACAATAACATTAATAATAAAAAGGTTAGCAATGGCAGTATTAGTATAAATAATAATATTATCTAAAATAAATAAAACAGGAAGTAAGGGCTTGGCGTTGAAAAAGACTGTTAATGTTAAAATTAATAATAACAATAGTAACAATAACACAAATCGTAGCAGTAATAAAATGCCACCGACTGCTAATGGGAGTAAAACAAAAAATACTCCTATTGGTTGCAACAGTGGTAGTAATAATAATAATGCTAAAATTAAAGTTAAAGATAATGCTGTCTTTTAAAACTAATAATAATAGTAATAACAGTTGTAATAGTACTAATAATAATGAAGTTGATAATAACGCTGTTATCAATTGCAACTCCAGCAGTATAAACATTAACAGCACTGTTAATAACATCGATAATATGAACAATGATGTTACAAGTGCTGAGGTATCCCTTAAGGACAACCTTACAGCCTCAACGTCAGCTGTTGCCTCCAAGAAACCTAACTGCGATAGGAAACAGGTAGCCGGAGATTCGTTGATAGAATTAAGCGCGCTACGTTTTTGCAATTTGCCACCGACCATGCTGGATCTGTTTACATCACAATTTGGTCTACTTGAGACGGCAATAGGTGATCTTAGATCTCTTGTGGAGAGAAAACTTAGTACTGCTAATCAGGGGCCGGCCCCAGCGGTTGAGAAATCGTGTATTATTGACACTCTAGTAGATAAAGTGTCGTCACTTGAAAAAATAATAATCGAGCAAAATACTAAGGTTGATGGTTTGCATAATGATCGCCTGCTCTTGCTTCAGGAAAATAGAGTGCTCAAGGAACAATTAAATAACTTAATGCAAAAAATTGAAAAGATTGTTGATATCACATCATCAAAGTGCAGTGAGGACAGATCCAGCTCGGATCATGGTGGCACTACAGAGGACATAGGTGTTCGTTGTACTGATGTCTCCCAAGTATTCGTATCACTCAGGAGCTTGGATACCTCTGCTTATAGTGCGGGCGCTGCCGTCGAAGATACTATTTCAAAAAATTCTAGTAATGCCGCAGGCGCCTCTGCGGATAATGACGTTTCTCTAGGCGACTTCGAAATTTGTAAAAGTCGCCGTCGATCGCGAGGTAGAAACCGAAAAAAGGAGGGTCGCAATCCTTCAATCGGTCCTTTGACGGTTCGGCTGGATGGTGATGAGAACTCTGCTGAAATTATAGTTTCTAGCATATTCGATGGTACGGAGAATAAGCGTGGTGATGTGGCCCATGCTGTTCTCAGCACCATCTTGCCATCGGTCGCGAGGGCCGATATCGTCTCTATGCGTCTGCTCCGGTCGGAAAGTGTGTGCACAGCAGAGAAGGCTGAACGATTGTCGCCGTGGATAGTTCGCTTATCGGATCGGTTGTTGATGGGAGACATCATGCGTGCGAAGCATCGTTTCACCGGCCTAAATACTAGACATATTAACGTCTCGTCTTTGGACCAGGAAACTAGTAATGGCCTAATTCATAGAAACATTTTTATAAATGAATTATTACAGAAGGAACTTTTTCTTCAATTTAGAAGCTTCAAAAGCTTGGCTCGTGGACTAGGCTTTAAATATGTTTGGCACAGAGGCGGTCGTTTTATGGTAAAAAGACGAGACGGGGATATTGCTCACGCGTTTAAGACAGCTGCTGACTTGCACGCAATTGCTGCGTCTTATGACAGCGCAACTCGCGCCATTAACCCTGTAAATATAGTGACAGCGGTACAAAACTGTATTTCTGCGAACGATGCAGTATCTTCGTGTGACAAAGCGCGGGATACGGCTAATAATGTTTGACTAGACGGAGAAAAGGCTAAGGGGACTGAGCTCGAGGGATTGAGGGCTGGTTTCTTAAATGCAACGTCCTTGAATAAACATATGGAAATGTTTTGCCAATTCATTGTAGGTGCTCGTCCTTTCTATCACTAGTTTGGTGTGTCTGAATCGCGTTTCGGGCTAAATGTTGATGATGTGTTTGCGCAGGTTGATGGATACTCGGTTCTTCGACAGGATAGGAATACCCAGGGGGGTGGAGTGGCTCTTTATATCCATAATAGTTACAAGGCTACTCTGTTGTGTTCATCCTCAACAATGACAGATGTTGGTAAACCGGGAATTCCTGAATATCTCATGTGTACAGTACAGAGGGGTCAATTATCCCCTGTTTTTGTTGCTGTAATTTACAGACCACCGGGTATCTCTTTCACAGAGAATTCAGACCTTCTCGATAACTTAAGACTACATGCGGTTGACTTTGATCATCGCATAATAATGGGAGATCTGAACGCAAATATGTTGTCGGCGTCCCAGGATGCAAATTTCATCAGAGAGTTATCTTGTGAGCTGAATCTTCAGCTTGTTGATCATGGCCCGACTCACCATGTTGCGGATTCTCACACCTGGATAGATGTGATGTTTGTTGCTGAGGGTGAGACAGTTCTGGATAGGAATAACTTGATGGCGACCTTTTCGAGCAGGCACAACATCATTGACCTAACTATCCCTGCTCCTAGGTCGTCACCTCCTACTTTGAGCTCCTTTTATTTCAGAGATTTTAAGTCTGTTAGGCAGGGTGAGCTTCTTTCTCTCCTTGAGACACTTGACTGGTCAACTGTCCTCTGTCCTGCTGAGACATTAGACAAGAAGCTTGAATCTCTCAGCCGAAATGTCGCAGCTGCTATTGATGAACTTGCGCCCTTAAAGCAGTTTAAATCAAAGAGGAAGGGTCTCTCGCCATGGATCAACGTCGAGCTTCAAGAACTGTATAATCGACGTGATGCTGTTAGACGTCGGTTTCGTCGTACGCGTGACAATCGCCTGTGGACTGAGTTTCAGTCGCTCGCTGCGGAGGCTGAGCTACGCACGGCAGAGGCGCGGGATGTCTTCATTCAGAATAAAGTCTCGGAGGCCTTGGATGGCGATAAAAACATCTGGAATGAGCTCCGCAATCTTGGGCTGTTAAGTAGGACTAGAGAGGAATTACACGGCTTCTCACCAGATGAATTAAACACTCATTTTGCGGGTGTTTCCATTTCTCAGCCAGAGCGTGAGGAGGACTTGCATGCTGTCCTTGCAACGGCCAGTGAAGATGGTTTTAAGTTTCGTGATGTAACGTTTTCTGATGTTGTTCTGGCTGTTGCACATTTTACATCACAGGCGAAAGGGGTAGACGGTATTCCTCAGGATATCATTGCAAAGTCTCTTCCGGTTCTGGGTCATCAGAGGGCGCATCTGGTTCCTCTGAAGAAAAGAGCAATTCCATCTACTGCCTCGGACTTCCGTCCAATTGCTCTGCTATGTTTCCTCGCCAAGGTACTTGAGAAGATCGTTCACGATCAGATCTCGGAATATATCGAATCGAAGAAGCTTCTTGATTCTCGTCAGACGGGCTTTCGCCCGTTCCATAGCACGCAGACGGCGCTTCTAAGCTTGGCGGAGGATATCAGAGCAGGCAGTAACAGCAAGAAGCAGCTACTGACTATTCTTCTGCTGTTTGATTTTAGCAAGGCGTTTGACACCATTTCTCCCTCTAAACTCCTTAGCAAGCTGATTAGGTTAGGGTTCTCTAAGTCGGTGGTTCTGTGGATTGGATCGTATATCACAGGACGTAACCATCGAGTAGTTACAAAAACAAACGGCGAGTCAGATTGGCTCACTACCAATCTTGGCGTACCACAGGGCTCGGTGTTGGGACCTCTGCTTTTCAGTTTGTACATAAATGATCTTCAGGATGTTTTGGCCAATTTTCAGGGGCCTGAGGGTTCACTATCAGACGGTGTTAGGCACTTGCTTTATGCGGATGACCTCCAAACATATACTCCGGTAGCTAGAGACAATCTTGTGGAGGGTGTGCATCGTTTGTCGATGGTGGCGAGAGCTGTGTCGGCGTGGGCGACCGAGAATGCGCTCTGCCTTAACGTTAGCAAGACAAAAACTGTGATATTTGGTTCGGAGTATAACATTAATAAAATACAAAGTCTAGAGCTGCCCGGCATTGAGGTTGAAAGTGGCATTTTCGTTCCATTTGTTGACGTTGTGACTAACCTTGGTGTTGTGATGGACTTGAGAATGACGTGGAAGCCGCAGGTTGATGCAGTTGGTCGTAAAGTAAATAGGGCTTTATATGGTTTTAGATCTTTCAGATCCTGCACAACTGAGGCGCTTCGTAAGCGGTTAGCTAATGCTCTTGCAATCTCTCATCTGGATTATTGCTCTCTTGTTTACATGGATATCTCAGGGGAGCTTGAGTCTCGACTTCAGAGGCTGCAGAATTCTTGTATAAGGTATATCTGTGGTGTTAGGAAGGACGAGCATATTTCCCCGTACAGAAAGAAATTGGGATAGATAACGGTTCGAGAGAGGAGAGAGTATTTTGTCGCGGTCATGCTGTACAAGGCTATAGTTATGAGGCAGCCTCCATATCTTGCTGCTCTTTTTGAGAGAAACCAGTCTAGGACCTCGAGCAGGGACCCCAAAGAACTCGTAGTCCCGAATTCGCGTACTGAGGCTGGGATGAAGTCTTTCAGTTCCCAGGGTGCACGACTTTGGAATTCGCTGCCGCGCGAATCGAGAAGTCTTCCGTCGCTTAGTAGTTTTAGGACAGCAATACGCCGTTATATGTACCGAGTTAACGATGAATAAAGGTTGCGCATTGTAAAGTTATATCGACGAAATGTATATTGACTACGATATGACTATGATATGTACAAAATGTTTTTGACTTGTGCAAAATAAATTTTTATTCTATTCTATTCTATTCTATACCATCCACAGGCGAACGGGATGGTCGAGCGGATGCACCGCACCCTCAAGGCGGCTCTGGCGTACTGCGCGCCTACGCCGTGGCCTCTCGCCCTGCCCGCGGTGCTCCTGGGCCTCAGAACAACTTTCAGAGAAGATCTGCAAGCTTCACCTGCCGAGATACTCTTCGGCACCTCCTTACGAGTACTAGGTGACTTTTTTTGTTTCAGTTAGCCATCCAGACGCCAACGCTCCTGCATTCGACGCCGAGCTGAGATGCCTCATGAACCGGCTCCGGGCCGTGTCACTATCCAGGCACGTCCCCACCCGCAGTCAGTTCTTTCACGGCGACCTCCGCACTTATCCTTTCTTCTTCCGCCGAGTCGACACGGTGAAGAAGACGCTCGAGCCTCCCTATACAGGGCCGCACAAGGTGCTGAGACGCATCAGCGAGCAGGCGTATACAATTGAGGTCAACGGGATCCCGAGGACGGTCTCCACATCCTCGCTCAAACCAGCCTTCCTAGAGGCCGCCGACCACCCTTCGGGTGTCGTCCCGCCACCAGCACCGGCAGTTCTAGCGCCCGCGTCTCCCGCGCAGGCGACTCTGGCTCCAGATTCAGGCGTGCAGGCCTCCCCTGCGCCCCCGCCTTCAACCTCTACTCAGGCTTCGTCGTCGTCCACCCACCCATCCCTCAACAGGCACCACGACGACAAGTCGGTTTCGTTCCGAACGCAACCCAAATTCCTCACTGGTGGGGGAGTAGCTGTGGGGTCCGCAGTGAGCCCGCGCGAAGCCGAAGGAAGCAGCTGCTGCAACCCAGAGCCTGGGTTCTGACCTCGGCAGGCCATGTCCGCCGCCATATTGCCCCCCGCCGCGCTCATCCGGCAACCGCCACGGCGTGGCGAACGGAGAGCGCCGCTTGGGCTTTCACTCTCGGCTGAGCCGTCGAAGCTATTAGTTGAGTTGGAGGAGTTAGTTTTATTTTGAAATACATGTTTTACATTTTACTTACACGAGTGAGTTTTCTTTCCACGTCTTCCGACTCCTATCCGAACAAGAAGAAACGAGGGGAGTTTCAACGCGTATATATATATATATATATATATTATTGGAAATGGGTGTTAAATAAATACATCTTCGGTTGAAGATTTAATAAAATATCTTTATTAAAATGCAGGAGGAAGGTACATCTTTATAGTACATCTGACTGGCAGAGACTAGCTGTTGAATAAAGGCCATGGGGCTTACGCATACAGCTTACCACTCCTTCTATAGGCTTAAGTTACAGTTTTGTTTATAAAACAAAACTCCGAACGTAGAATCATTTTTGCTATAGGCATGCCACAAGTATTCAGTCACTATGGCATATTCCAACACGCCCCCACAAAAATGCATTCGGTTCTGAAGAAAATATTTCGTAACAAACAATATTCAATTCGACTAATACTAGCTAAATTATAGACGATTCTTCCTTGTGCTTTCTGGGGAAATTACATATGGTCCAACATTCATTGCGAAGATTAGGGAAATCCAGTAAAACCTAATCAGACCATTTGGATGATTTATCGTAAGACTACAATAATTGTCATTCATGCACCCATTTGTTTACATTTTTATAAAAACATTACTTTTCTACTTTTAAATGCAGCAGATTATTTAAATATAACATTTATGAATATACTTCAAGATCAAAACATAAATCAAAATATCCAGATAATAATCATAATCGATCTTGATTGTATAAAATTCTTAAATTGAGAACTTAATTCAGTATTTAACTGTTAATCAGTTTTACTGAGCACATGTCGATTGCATGCATTGTACGTAAGTCGATTTGTATTATAATGATGCAAGTTTACATAAATGTCATTTATCTTCCCTTTTTAATACAAAAATTGTTAACGATTTGTGATTTCAATAAATTGCAATCTGGTTGTTTACAATTTTGATTCAACCATTCTTTTTTGACTAATTTATTGAATTTTATTAATTATACAATATAATATAATATATACGTATGTCGTATATTCATTTTATATTCAAGTCATTAAGTCATTAAGAATAAGCAATATTGAAGTTCAACATTTTTCAATATTTCAAACAAATTCTATGTGATACTTTTTAGCAATTTTATGTCCTCCAAAAAAAACTAATGTAATGTACTAAAAATTCTTATTGCATTTATTCGATTACCTAATATAGTTTCTTATTCTTTTGATTGGAAATACAGTACCTTTGAAATTTGTAAAATTATTAACTTGAACGATTCTTATTGTAAAAATGTTAATAATTTTTACTAATAAGATCTGACATCTGGATACCTTTTTTTTAATTTAAAATTACAAAAAGTAATTTTCAATGATTACAGTTTGAATTATTACTTTAATTGATTTTAAGACTTATTCCATAATCACTTTGATTAAAAATCATAGATATCCTTTTTTTTTAAGTTTTTCGTTTAGAATATATAATTTATATAATTTTACTGTATGCTGATTAGCTCAATTGCTATATATAGTTCTTATTTAGCTAAAGTTTAAAAAAAACTTATTGCTTCAATATTATTTTGATGCCGTAAAGAGTGATAGAGAAGTACTAAGCATATGTACTTTTTGTACGACTCTTCAATTAAAATCACTGTTTAATACCTATAGTATTTCATCATTATAATAGACTTGTTAAATTATCTCAATGTAGCATCTTGATAATCAATTCAAGGTATATTCTTGCCACCTTTGTAGTATTTCATACTGTTACATATAGGAGATTATCACACATAGTTTACAAAGACTTTTGGAATTATTCTTTTCTTTTATGTTAAATATATGTGAGCTTTATATACATGTACATGGGTATTGAATGATCAGCTGCTTGGAGGTGGCGCCATACATCGGGGAAACGGGAGATAGGAGTAGAGAGAGACAGGAGAGATTCCGGAGTTATTACTTAAGAAACTTCGTAAAGGTTATTTTATTTAAATCTTGAAAGAATATTTCAGAAATTCAGTGAGAAAACCTTGTGAAATAAATTTAATTTAAAACATATTAAAATTGATATCGGTAAACAGAGAAATGGGAGTATGAACTTAATTGTTGATTCTCTTATTTTTAGGTTAGTTGACCACGTGTAAATACTGTACTATATTAATCTAATGTATTATGTTTTAATAAATAACTCTTATTTTTAGACGAATCTAAATGTGTTCCTTGTTCTTAATAAATTAAGAATTACAACATTATTATATATATAATTGAGAGAATTAGATCTCCCTTATATTTAACATAAAAATAATGAAATAGAATATATATAAGAATATATCTATTAATATGTCATAAGTGTATTTCTGTAACAATATTAACAAATTTAAAGTAATCGTTTCTCAAGCATAGCTTTGAGTACAACAGGTATATTTATAGAATTTAAGTAACTGAAATATTGCACCATTTATCGTTATAATAATGCAGATTTCATTTTGAATTACGTTCATATAATGTATCAATATTTTATATCGTGTAAATATATGTGATTGTTCGATTTTTGTACTTTTTCTCAGAAAACGTTTGAGATCTAATTCACTCATTTTTATGTAACTTTCTTTCTGTTTGTTACCTTTAATTTTGGTCATTTTCTAATATAACCTTACTACATACATATGGACGTTAATTACAAACGCTTCTTATTACATTGTATTACGTATCGTACATGATTAACAAATATTAGTATTGTTGAAATTAACACGATGGATTCTTGTTTTCCACTAATGAACACTATTTAATATTTTCCACTAATGAACAATATATATCATATATTTGCTACTACATTGATAGACTTAATTATCTGCTTTTCTTTTTTCAGATTTAAAACATAGTCATCTGATTTTTTTATATTAAAATATGAGTATTATGGATTTTGGATTTATTAAATTGTCTGATTTATTCAATATTAGATTTACATAAAATCTATTGTACCTAATTTATAAACATCAGATTTTATCTTTCAGACTTATTAATAAAAATCACCTGATTTATCTAGTATATCAATTAATTATAGACAATACTAATTTTGACTTAATGTCGGATGCGTCAGTTTTAATTTTATGTCTTTGCTTGATATATTATCATCAGATTTTGAAACCATACTGATTTTAGCTAACGTCAGATGCATCAGTTTTATTTTATATATCTATATTTGATTTCTTTCTCAGATTTCTGAGACTACTGATTTTGACTTCTTGTCTGGGACATCAGTTTCTATTTATTAGAGCTTTTATATGTCAACTCTTTTAAATCGCACTGCAAATATAGTTATTGCAGCTTTATGTCTCTTGTCATTATGAATCCCTTTTACGTTTGTAATATTAATATCTGTACTTTTCAATCATTTAATTATAAAATAGTTTATAACGAATTATAATTGATTTTCGTTTTTCTATTTTTTATATCTTGATTAACAGATCAAACGAAACTTTTACTCGATTTCGCTTGAATTTTTTATTCAATCTACAATTAATATGATGTTTAATTACAATTTAGAGTTTTAATTATTTAATATAAATACTTCACTCTATATAAAAATATACTTTATTCAACATATTAGTTTTTAAAGTTACATTGTATTTTTAATTTCCTCTCTTTTCTCTTTCTCTCTCAATTATGCTTTATTTCCATTGTTTGTTATCTGTGTGTGCGTGCTTGTGTCTGTCTGTTGTTTGCGTGGTGTATAATTTCATTCATGTGTGTGTCTAGTTAGTGATTGTATGTCAGTGTAACTGTTCTTGTAGTGTATTTTCTTCTCTCTTCTTGTCTTCTCTTTTCTTTTTCTGGGATTCCTTCTCTCCTTTCCTTTGTCTCCTCATCTTTTTCCTCTCTTTATGTGTCGTCTGACTTTTTCCTTGTAATTCTTCTTCCGACTCCTTGAAAATTTTTGAAAGAAAAGCTATCATTAGTTTGTGAAATAAAGAAGGAAGAGATCAAAAAACCAAGACTAAAAGTTGTAGGAGTGGATAATTTTGAGAAGATGAGTCTAAAAGATATGAAAGCTGACATCAATGAAAGAAATTTTAAAGATTTGAAAACCAGCTGCACCGCAATTCACCATTTCGAGAATAAGAAAACAAAACAGTTTAGCATCATAATAGAAGTCTCCTCAGAAATCTACAAAAGAATAAAAGATACCAAATGCAGAGTTTTCATTGGGTATCAAAACTGTAGAGTTTATGATGACATCAACATAAGGCCTTGTTACAACTGTGGAAGGTTTGGTCACAGTGGACATAAATGTCTCAACGATAAAGTGTGCTTAAAATGCGCGGGTTCACACAATTCAATAAACTGTGTGAAAACGACGGACGTAAAATGTGTAAACTGCATCTTTCATAATAATAGGTACAAAACTCAATATGATATTCAACACGTGGCAAACGATAGCCAGTCGTGTCAAGTGCTTAAGAACAAAATAAGAAAATACGTGGAGATAACTGATTACCCAGTGAGTCCTACAATAACAAGATATATCGGCAACATCGACATCTCGTCCAACAGAACTCAGTCGGCAACAAGGATTGGATCGGTTTCGTCACTACTATCGTCCCCTTCTACCAGTCAGCATAATCTGAGAAGATAACACACACATGGATAACAACATTGAAGAAATAGAAAGTATACAAAATGAAAATGTCAAAAAAGAAACTGTATTTAGAAATATCAAGGCTTTCAATAATTATCTAAAAGCTAACCAAGAAAATATTCTCTATGTCAATATAAGAAGTTTAAATGAAAACTTTGATAAACTACAGATTTTTATAGAAAGGCTTGAGATTAAACCACTAATGATAGTTTGCGTAGAAACTTGGAATCTAAACTATCATAATTATTTTCTATTAACAGGGTGTACAATGTATTATAATAATAGAATAAACAGCTCAGATGGGGTAATGGTGTATATTGATGAAAGCCTATCGGAGAGTACTGAAATCGTACAAATAGGAAAACTCAGAGTTGTAAATACATGTTTAAAATTAGATAAGGAAAAGAAAATAGAAATATCAAGCTTATATAGATCTCATGACATTTCAAAAATTGATTTCATTAGTAACATTAAGGAATACCTAAAAAAGAAACGAAATTCCAAAAATCACCTAGTTATTGGAGACTTTAATATAGATATACTAAGACTAGACAATATTAGTCAGAAATATTTGTATAACTTCTTAGAAAAAGGATATGTGCCAGGTTTCCAAACAATAACTAGACCAGCAACATCTGATAATACAGGTTCATGCATTGACAATATCTTTATTAAAACTAACTCAATCGAAACTAACACTTGTAAAATAGAAAATATGATCACAGATCACTATCCGCTTTTAATAACGCTTAAAAAAATTAAAAGCAGTAATTGGCATGAAAAAATAGAAAGCATAGATCATAGGAAATTAGACAAAATTGCAAACAAAGAAAATTGGAATGAGATACTGTCAATGAATGATCCTAACCAAGCTGTTAATTCACTAGTTGGCAAAATTAAAAACTGTACTGCCCAGGCAACAACTACTAAAAATAAAAATAAGAAACTAACAGGTGCAATAATAAACTCTTGTAATAGAAAAGAACAATTATATAAAACTTGGCAACTAGACCCAAAGAATGAGACTCTAAAGAAAGAGTATAAAAATTATGAGAAGATATTAAATAAAGTCGTCAAAGACGCCAAGCTAAAAAACGACTGTGCCGAGGTTGAGAAAAGCTGCTCTAATCCAAGAGATCTTTGAAGAGTTATAAATAAAAAACTAGGAAAGAGCACAAAAAAAAATGCACCAATTACAAAAATTATTGATCCAAATAATCAACACGGGAAAAAAACTCAAAACCCTAAAGAGATAGCTAATTGTATGAATACATGCTATTAACGAATCAATAAGACTTCCTAAACAAAACCCAATTTCGATCTTCCTGTTTCCTACAAACTATTCTGAAATAGCTAAAATCGATAAAGATATGCCACTGAAGAGCGGCGGGGTCGATAACATAAATACTAAAACAATACAAAGTTTGTCAAATCACTAATATCAAATATTGCTAAAATCCTGGAAAAATTAATATATAACAGACTAAATAATTTTATCAGTAGTTGTAACATCATCTCAAAAAATCAGTATGGTTTTGTTAAGAATAGGGGTACAAAAGACGCATTACAACACATATCGAACATTATATATAACTGTCTAGATCAAAGCAAACCAATAGCGGTTGCTTTCCTAGATTTGGCCAAAACTTTCGACACGGTTAACCACAGAATTTTACTGCAAAAATTAGAAAGATATGGTATTCGAGGCAAGACATTAGACCTAATGACTGGTTACTTAAGTAATAGAGAACACAGAGTTAAAATACAAAATATTGTTAGCGATAAAGAAACTGTAAGTACGGGAGTGCCACAGGGCACAATACTGGGCCCTCTACTATTCATAATCTATGTTAACAACATGCTTAAGGATAATGTAGTATCATATGCGGATGATACTGCGATAATAACATCGGCTGACTCCTGGACCGACGTTGAAGTAAAAATGAATGAAGATCTAAACTGTATTTCAAGCTGGTTAGCCTTGGACAGGCTATCACCAAACATAAGCAAAACTGTATTTATAACTTTTGGAAATTATAGTAACAGTATTCCATATAGTATAGACATAAAAATAAGTCAGGAAAAAATAAACAGAGTGAGCAACTGTAAATATCTAGGATTAATTTTCGATAGCCATATGAAATGGGACGAGCATATAAAGTATATTGTTAGCAAAACCAAATATTTAACCTTTGTGTTCTATAAATTATCAAAACTAATGAATCTAGCAACTTTACGATTAATTTATTACGCGCTATTTAACAGCGTTATAAGCTACGGAATTATAGCCTGGGGAGGGGCTTACTCCAATGCTCTACTACTGTTAAAGAACCTACAGAAAAAACTGTTAAAAATCATTAATAAAAATAATTTTGTAATTCAAGGAAACCCACTTCATCTTGAGAAATTGTACGAACTAGAATCACTATATTTCCATTACGAGACTTTAAAATCAAAACATTTAGCATTAATATGCAAAACAAGAAAAAAACTTATACAAATTCCGATCAGAGAGAAAACAGTAAGCAGGAAAAACAGCTACATCATAGCGATAGAATTATTCAATAAACTTCCAAATGAATTAAAAATTTAACTACGAAAAGTAAGAAAAAGAAATTAAAAGAGTGGATTAGATCAAATATATAGATAAAAAGAAAAGATATTAAAAGAGAGGAATTACAGAAATAAATAAAACGATATCACTGTAACATTAATAATAAGATATTTTCAATGTGCAATCATAAGACTGCGGTTACTGATCTTAAAAGATTAGTTATATAGTTTTAAGATTTAGATGTAAGATAGCAATCAGTCTCGCAAACAGATAACTGTGTTTATCTCTGCGGGTATGTAAGTTGCATTGCTAAAATGTAATTTATGTAACTTCACTGATAAATAAATAAATAAATAATATATATATATATATATATATATATATATATATATATATATATATATATATATATATGTTAAATCAATATTGGGTATTATAGGAGAGTATTCCATTTGTAAATATATAAAAACTTAATTATTATTAATATTATACTATCTAAACGTACATTTTTCTTTTTTTGTGTAATTAATAATTTATTCAAAATATAATATAGTATATATAATAGATAAATGCTTACTATTGTATCAAATTGTAATGCGGGAATTTTTATTAGCAATATTATGTCTAATAATAATAATGGCAGTCTCAACCCTGTTGAAAGCAGAGAGCAATTTTATTTCAATTACTATATGAATGTATTTCCAATAACATACTACTACTATTTACTTCATCTTGCCAAACTGCTTTGATTATTTCATACTAAAAATACAATTATTTATATCTCGTAGATATGCTATAGACGATATCTAGATGACAGGATATCGCCAAAAATGACGTCACGTCATCTACTCAACAAAACAGCAGATGAGCATCAATATACTCTATAGAACCCATGACTTCCTGTAGACGATGTCCAGGTGTCAGGATAACCCCTTGATCAACGTGACATCGTCTACAAGGAAGAGCATCCAACAAATTGCAACTTCATAAAAATGATGTCAGATAATCATATTAGATAAAATCATCGAAAATACAACTAATCATCTCCAGCATCACTATTCTGGACCACATCTGATACATTTCGTGTGTCATTAGTATGCGTACAATTTTTTACTATCGACATGCCAAAAAAAAAAATTCTTAAAGGAATTCATAAAAGATATTATGAAAAATGTATGTTCGTACGTACGTACGTACGTACGATTTTTTGCTAACTTTAAAAACTCAAATTACTTAACTTAATGACATTGCACTATATACTAATCGGCAGAGATCACAATTATATTAAAAAATTTAATTTTTACAAAATAATTTCCACAGAATAGTTTTTTTACAGAAAAATCATTTTCCAATTAAAAAAAATTTCAATATAATATAGATAGATGGATTTAAATTCAAAATGGCAGTAGGTGTGTTCATTCACGACAAAATCGCGCCCAACGTCAATTGATTAAATTGTAAAATCAGAATTTAAAAGGGTATGCCATGCAAAATGGCAGCCAACGTGAATCTATTAAATTGTAAAAAACGTGTAGAAATTAATTTATAAAATCTAAGGGCATGCCACAAAATGGCACGCAAAGTGATTTAATTAAATATTGTTCCGACAACGTAAAATTCTATTTTCTATGTCCGTTATGTCATAAAATGGCCGTGTTGCAAAAGTCAACAGTAGAATCACGTACGAAAGATATTAAAACGTGAGAAAATTATTGAAAGGAAAGCCAAGCCCGCATATATTACAAGGTGGCACCCATTCGCGTTGATGAGAAATATTTAAGTGACTAAATTCATTTGTTCAGAAAGTCATTATTTTTGAGATATAACGCGCTTGACGTGTGAATATAAAAATACAAAGCAAAACTATGGGATGTTTGGAAGCGTGGAGAAATTAAACAGATTCGAAAAAAATCATAATTATTGTTGAAACAAAGAGAATACGAAAATAGGCGTTAGAATTTATCCCCAATTAAAAACGCGAGTGTAAACACTTGCTAGAAAATTCTAGACATAATATTCCATAAAGGAAAGTTTTATTTCACGACTACATGACAGTCGAATAAGTATAAGCTGAGTTAGACTCGACCATTCCAAGTATCACAACACATGCGGCATAGCGACATCGGAGAGCCAGCGCGCTAATCTGAGTGCATAAACAAACCGGCCGACGAGCTTCGACACCCAATAGCCGAACTCGTTATGTCTATAGCGTCGCACAGCTTGAGGGAAATAAGCTGAAATAATATTTCGAAAAACTCCGTCGAAAATTTTTCTCCACGAAGCGTTGTGAGAGTATATATATGTATGGATGCATGCATGAGTACATAAATGAAAATTTGTTCAAATGATTTTAATGACAAGCAAAAGGATATATGGGGATTTCCACAGAACTTTTAAACTACAGTGTAAGTGGATAAAAATCTTATTTACAATTACAATATTACGTCGAATAAACCTTAAGTTCATGTAATAGTATGAAATATAGATGTCTATAAAGTTGCTACCTCGTAGGGGCTAATTTAAAGTGATTCTCAATAGCTAAATAGACTGAAATCTGTACATTTGTTGTGTAAGTTGAGTAAACTTGTCTATTTTTAACAGGTTTTCTCGGACGCCGTGACAGATATCGATTTTCTTTCACGTTAAATAGTGAGCTTTTATTATTATACAACTTCACCTAAAAGGAAATTCGTGTGCGATTCTTCAAAAAAAAATGGTCTAGCGCTGTATGTGTGTAAGTGCATTTTTGCGTTTTTTTTATTTTCAAAAAGTTATCTTATAAAAATGCGCGCCATCTTTTTAAATCTTAAAATATTTCGGTAGGTTCATGGTTCATATCAAAATAAACATTTGTACCGAAGGTAGATTCATGTGCTATAAATACCCTTGATATGGGAGCAATTGGAAGATTAATTTTTGAAACGTAACTCGTGTGAAAAAAACAGTTTTTTAAGTAGCACACGAACAATATCATACTTGGAGGTCTAATTATGGTTGTAATCGTTTTCTTGGCTGTTTTAACTTACGAAAAATATATTCGCGTTAATAAGGAATCTATATTTTAAGTTTTAGAGCCTTAACTTCATTCGAAATTCAAAGTGTATTTTTTGCTATTAATAGAATTAAAGGGTTTTCCAGCAATATCTCAAGACTGACTTACGCGATCAATCTGAAACTTGGATGATGCATTGATTTAGTCTCATCAATATTAAATTGCCCAATTATAATATATTTATGTAATAATATATTCATAGAATAGATTGATATGTCACAATTTTTGTTAATTAATAATTTTTCGTGAACGGCAACAGATTAAGATGGCACTTACAATGTACCTTCTACTATTTTACGAAAACCTATTTCGAATTCAAAAATAGTTAGACATTTCTTGATTTATTAATAATAAAAAAAAATGAAAAAAGCAAAAAATACGTTAAAAAAATGAAATTTTCTAGCGATTGAGAGCACTAAAAATGTGTTCAAGAATATAAATTTCAAATTTTATGAAGATCACAAATATATCAATTCTAAGTATACTGAGCAAAATTATAAACAAAACATCGAGTTCGTAAACTGCGGGAGTATAATGACTATTTACTTAAAATAAGCAAATTCTTACTCCAAATTCATTGAGATACATTCGTAAGATTATTTCAAAAACAACAGCTTACGAAAAGTATAGGTATCAGATATCATACAATAATACAGGCGCAGACCGTTCGACAGTCAACACAGCGTGTCCTTCATCTAGGTATTTACGCGGAACGCGCAAAGGTCTTTTATTGTTAACCCTCTCACCTTTGCGCCGTTGACTATAAATGAATTACGCGGCTGGATTAGCATTGTTTGTAGGTACATGAACATATGTACCGAAGGATAATAATGTGCTCGCAAATTAAAAAAAAAAAACTTATTTTGACTAACATTAAAACTTCTGTGGAAATCCCCATATATTATTCTACCCAGATAAATTGAAAAGATAAATACTTTAATGTTCAAACAGAGTATACAAAAAATCCATACCACAGTCCAATCTAAATATAAAAAACCGATCAAAATTAAATTAATTAAGATTACGACAAAACCGCAAAATCTCATTAAGCTAAATTTAGCATACTCCGGCCAACGTGAGAAATTAAATAAATAAACGTATTTATGAACATAAATCAACATAAAATATCAAAATTAGACATGATGGCCAAGCATAAGCTTGACGATTTCATTACATCAATTAACGAAGTTGTACTAGAACAGACATTAAAAGAACTTAAACTTGACCGATACGGACCTACTAAGGACAGAATAGATAGATTGCTCTAACGACTAACAAAGAAGCCCGCGCGGATCGCGATAAAGCATTACATAGTCGCTAATAGCCTCGTTACAGATGCGATAATAAATAAAGAAAAGAAAAAGCGTTACAGACTTTTCTAAGCAAATGCAAAGAGTTCGATTCCGACGAATTAGTAGATTTTTGGGATTAGCAAGAAAGAAACGTAACAAAACGAACCGTGCTCCGCATAATAGCAAGCCTGAACGATTCATTACTAGGTAATAATACCGCACGTATTAGCATGACCGAAGAGACCGCCACTTTGAGTAAATTTACACTAGTAACGCTACAAACGGGTCAGACGATTAAAATCCCGACAAACGTTGCAAATTTCTCTATTAATCCAAGGTTTAATAGAGCAAGAAACAAATCGTTTCGCCGCAGCTAATAGTACAGAGACTAGAAGGTAGTCAACGGAAATATTTACAGGTACAAACTGGAAAAAGACATAGACGATATAATGACAGACTTACAAGGAAAGGTTAACAGGTGTCTGTCGCCGATTTCGATAATATTATAACATGTAGTACATTAAAAAAAACGCTGCCAATTCTTTGGCAGCTTCCTCCAACTAAATTTATAGTTCCAATTAATAAAATATTTTTTGAATACACTGTATGTGAATGCTATTTTATATATTTCCAATCTTTATTATTTTGCTGTTGTTTACCTATTCGTTTGATTGTCTACATAATCACATTTTAATCCCCATTATGAATTTATATTGCAGATGTTCTCACTAATCTCTATTTCGCGGAGGAACAGAGTTATTGCATTATTTCTTTGTTTCGATAACACAATAAATAAAGTCGTTGAAAAGTTAGTAAAAATTCTGATCACCTCGGCGTTAATGGGTTAAGACCCATAGGGTTCTGAAAGCTGTGCAAAAAACTTATACTATGTACCGAAAGTACACTTTTTTCCAAAGTAAATGTCAATTAGTTTACATTCGTACTCGTATTTTCAAGAAAAAGATTCAAGTTTCTAGAAAGGATTTTATAAGCTGCGCAAAGAACTTAGCCAACATGAACAAAAAATCTATCTTTTCCCGAAATTTCAAGTTAATAAAAGCTTTTTTACTCCCAATTTCAATTTTTTTCTCAAAAACTAATCACCAAAATGACTTAAAATTTTACAACATGTATACATTATTATTCTTTGTTATCATCAATTTTTTCAAAACATTAGACTGTTTAATTTGGAAGATATGAATTGAAAAAAAAACTTTTTTGTCATAACAATTGTACAATACGGTAAATTTAGAAAATCTTGCGGAAAAAAGTAGGAAATTTTATACTCTTTCAAAAACACTAATGCTGATTTTTTCTTATAAATTATATCATTTAATAAAACGAGAAAAACAAATTTTAAAAATCAAAAAATGACCAAAAAAATGGCCACAATTGTTAAAATCAAAAAATTTTTTTCTCCGAATTCAGAATAAAAAAACACATATGCATGTCAAATTGTATTACTCGTATTATAGACGACGTAGTTAGACGGCGTATGAAGAATTATCTTTTGACTACTAGATCAGTCAAGTACTGGAGACATACAAAATCGAAAAAAAACCATAGTATTGATTTAGTATTATATATTATTGATTATTGAATAAACATAGAAGGGCGAATTCACCCCGATAGTATTTTATATAAAATAATCGAGAATCAATTGTATGCACGCCATCCCAACTTCTAACATTTCCTATGTAGCTAAGCAAAGAAGGACCGTCCCCTTGCTTGGCGGGATAATTCGATGTTCGACACGCGTTAGCGAAGCCGCCACGCCACAATATTAATTGAGTTGTACTTGATATCACTGCGTAAACGTTGCAAACGCTAGTCTTATCTTTGATATTGTTTCTGTCGGCACAGTTTTGGTAAAAATTGTATCACACATTGTTCTACCTAGAATTAATATAATTTTAATATATTAAATTAAAGTTCAGATTCCTATTCTCTTTTATTAAATTTTGATTTCAAGTATATTTAAAATAATATTATTTTGTATACTGCTGTAGTTCAGAATCTTTCTCTATAGTTTAGTTTTCTTTCAAATTCTACAAAATAAATTAGCTGTTACTTTTCACATGATACTCTTTATGACAGAAAAATAAGTTTGAAGCAAACACAATTAACTTTTATGTTGATATAGCTTTTGTATACTGGTCCATGACTTATTAAAGCATCTTAAATCTCCCTAATGTCTGAGTCTACTGCAAAGCATTTTTTCCAATAGTTCATGTTGACAGCAGATGTATTATTCCATTTAATATTAATAGACAAAAAGGTAAAAGCTTTCGCAAAGTTTCAAACAAATTTTTGTTAGATTATCCAGACATTCCTGAAACGGCTGTGATTTGTTCATCTTGTAAAAAGTCATATTCGTCCGTAAATTTTAATTTATCTAATAACTCTCTAAATGAGCCGAGTAAGCAAGAAAATGGAAGACCATAAAATAAGACAATTCGTATGTCGAGTAGCTCAATTAGAACAAATGTCGAATAGTCTGAAAAGTAAGTTATTTTCTTCATCTCCAAACGATCATTTGGTAGTTTCTATTTTGACAGTAGCACCTGAATGCTGGACATTACACAATATTAATTGCAGCACAACTCAGTATAGCTCACAATTGTATTCAGAATAAAATAATTAAACATAGCTCAAAATACAGCTGAGTTCATAAAAATACATAAATACGAATTTTAAATAATATAGTACAATATATCGACGGCTGAGGAGAATATCGGCCCATATGACGAGCCGGTACAAAAACAATCTATCTCGCGAGCCTTTTAAATTTCTAAATTTTATAGTGCCAGCCCTGCAAGATTTTAAGAAAAATGTGAAAGCAAAATACCAAAAAATCATAAGAGTCCTTTTTTTCTTAAAATTGTTCATAGAATTTAACCGTATTTTTTTAAAGCCTGTACATGCCCATTTTTAAGGCTTAAATAATTACATGCATTTTTTGAGCTTATAAAAAAGCAATTTTCATTAATTTTTTGGAGTTAATTCGAATGATTAAACCTTGTCAAAACTTAATTTTAAGTTTTCAATAGCATATAAGATAGTTATAACTGATATATGTAACTTTAACGGTATTTTTATTGAAGAGTTCATACAATCCTAGAGAACAAAGGTATATGTCAAATTCTACAAAAAATCATCCAGTTTTCGAAAAATTTTAATCCCTAAGCCAGAAAAGGGAAAAATTGATAATTTTGAGAAAAATTAATTTGAATATCTGAAAAAATTCAGATGCATTGGAAACAATTACTGGAATACATCGACCGTGGGTTATGGATAAAAATAATTTTCAGTTCAGTAGCTTTGACCTGCAAGCTGGTATGAGTAGCTTCACTTTTTAACACGGTTCCTACTCCGTGCTATGAATTCTTTCCATGGGCAGTAGCATGGAAATGCCGTTCCGCCATTATTTGGAAATCTGACTCATAATTAAGCAAGTTCATCATTTGATATCTATTTTTTATAGTGTTGCTTTGCACCATCTACAGCATATATTATCTTATTCATTTTCGGAAATCTTTTCTTTATTTTAGAAATAAATTTTCTTGTAAAATATGAACTGCGGCTGCATCATGAGAAGTATGCTATGTTTCATTATATTTGTAATATAATACTGCAACATTTATTGTACACTCATCAGTGTTAAAATGAAATTGCTGAGCAGCATCCTGAAGGACGTAAGCAAAATTTTCAAAATATTCCATCTCCCGAAGCTTATGGTTCTCTTGAAAATTGTTTCTTTGATCTTTTATATATTTAGATTGATTTTGTGCAATAAAATTATATGATATACATTTTTTTGATCTAAAAGATAATTATAGCATAAAATTATACACCGAAAGACATTCTCTTTTTAAAGTACATTTATTTGTTTACTACCACACACTAAAAATTAATTCTTTAATCTGGTTTTCATATAGTACAGAAGATACTTTTTCTTCAAATCTTAAAAAATTACCATATTTTCAACAACGTCCTAAAATACAAGTTGAATTCTGATTCCTGCATAAGATGAACGAAAAGCAATCGGTATAACCATTTATTGGGTCACCAGATCCCATCGTGGGAACCATCAATTTGGATACTTCAAGCAAGGCCTTGAAGTTTTGGTGTATTAGACATACACACACGTTATCCGTTCGTCTTTGGCCAACCAAAACATACCATTTTGGATGTAGCTCTGCGAATTTAATAAAGCTGATGGGAAACTTGTGGACATTCTTCATTAAAAGTTCGATACTTTAATATCACATTATAGCTATCTTTTTGAAACGTAGTGAGTTTCACTATTTTCGTTAATTTTAACTGCATCTTTCTTATTCGGTATAACTCGACTATTAATATCAGATTCATAAAATTTATTTACCTCTTTAATTGTACTGACAGGGAAACTTTTTCCTCTTTTCAGATCAGGAATCGCTAAGATACCAAATTCATGTTTCAAATCTCTCGCCGTTTTTAGATCCCTAAAGAGACATTAATCTCTAATTGATACAAATTATCAAATAGCGCGTATGCGTGTAGTGTTATCACCTGTAGTAGAAGCGTTATTTGCTCTTTCAGAGAATATTCAGATGAGGTGCCTACAGTTACTGATATAACATTGGCTACTGACAAACACAGCCTCATATTCGATGCGATTTATTACAAAACTTCGGGTCTGACCCACTCTTCGGGACTTCCATATTCGATATCTATAATTTTGTAATGGAGCTACACAAGGAATCACCTCCTCTTTGTCTCATTCACTGTCACGATGAATCGACGAGTCCACCAGGCCATAATGCCGTTCTATCAGAGGATCAAAGACGAGAGAGTCTATATTACTAGCAGGCATGCAAATGCATTTATGAAAATTACTAGTTTTTTTTTGTTAAATTTTAAATCTCAACTAGTTGTACGATTGCCTTCGACCGATATAGTATTCATATCAAGATGCGTTTTTTGTAATACGTACAGTAGATTTCAATACAATTTATTTTGCCCTTTATGGTTTGTAATAAACCATACGTTATTCATTGTTATATTTAGTCTCACTTGGTTTAGAATTATCGATGTGGTAGATGCAACAATAATTTTGAGTGGAACAGTAACAAGCGGGACGAATTTTTCTCGTGCAAGCCACTTGTTTCCCTACGGTTTTAGATGCGCGAAGGGCGGACAAAGAAAAATGCCCCGTACGAAAATAATGAGTGTAATGCTTGCGTCTAAAAAAACCCATGCCAAGCAGCCCCGGGACGTCCCATGCTACGCACGTATCGATCAAGATTTTTTAACTTGATATTCATTAAGGTACACCCACCCCTACATACCGCCATTGTTTCCAACAAATCTCCCGTGGTTGAATGCAATCTTGTAGTCTACGATATACGACAACGCTCTTATGCGATAAATTCGCCACGTGTTTCATCCGCGATCTGCTCTATCAATCCGTACGTCGCTATGAGTTATAGTATAGTGTGTACCAAGGGTGTACAGTGAGATTTTTTAGACCGAGTGTGGAATTTCAATACGAGGCGAAAGCGAGTGTATTCCTAGCCGAAGACTAGTACTGCATATTTTACACGAGGTCACAAAGCCCGCTCAGCCCATGGTGCCCACCATAGTTTTTTTGACGCACGTATAGATTTTCGTGTTTTTCATGGCTATAAAGGGGAGTAAATTTACTATTTTTTTACACGCTAGTATACAGCAATAAATATTTAGAGCATATCGTTTTATTGTTTGTCAACATTCAATTAAAATAAATGATTTATCGACGTATTTTATTAATTAATAGAAGTATTAATATTCATTATATTATCCTATATAATAAAAATACAACTTTTAAAGTAATAAATAAGTAAACTTTTTTATTTTTTTAGATCTCCAAATTAATTAGCATTGCATCGAGTAGTCATTTTTTTATTATTTTGGAGGCACTCTATACATATCTAATTGCTATATATTCTATAACATCACCTTCATAAGAAATTTTAGGCAGTATATTATAATATAGCTTAAATTTCCTAATTTACCATGAAATCTCATTTTTACGAAATTAATTACAAACATATTCTTTTAAATAAGTTATTCTTAATTCTGTTAATGGGAAAATTTATCATATTCGGATGTCTCTTCTTCAGCATTAGCCAAAGCCAACGACGAGGACGTAGAGAGGCAGAGTGGCTCCATTTTTTAATTTTTTTTTATTTTATATATTTATGTATTTTTTATTTTATTTTTTTAGAAGTTTTTTTATTTTTTTAATTTCATAATTGGGATATTTTTCTTATTTCATTAAATATTTTATATTTAATCGATTTTAAGATCTTTTGAGAAAATTGAAACTAATCTAATTTGTGCATGGACAAACGTGCTGAATAGAAAGTATGCAACTAGTAAAATAATATTGGCTTTTTTAATTCTTGTTTCGAAATTCTTAACGTTTATATTCACTTAATGTCAACATGATTTATCTAAAAAGTGGCTGAAGCTCAAAAGTTTGCTACAATGTGCACATTGTATGAATGTTGAATTCTCACATTCTGCGCAATCACTTAATATGTTTGCCTTGTTAAAACAAACTTCATTTACAATTCGAAATTTTTCTGGTTCGGCCACGGCGTATCCACTTTTATACCAAGCACATTGTGGATTAACAAGTGGATGCATCTTTATGAAAAAAAGTCTATCCTGTGATTGTTCTTCCGTTAATTCTAACATCATTTACTGTCTAAAGAAATATGCATCTAATGGTTGACACAGCCCTGTTGTACCTGCAGGTATTGCTACTGCTTCAACATAATCTTTTTTATTGGGTGGTAAACATTCAATCAAAACATCTGAAGATGGTCCAGTCCAACTGTCAATTGATAGTAAAGTGTTTCCTTTTTATGTGAAGTATTAAGTACTCTGATATCCATTTCTTAATGTGTTCTTTGGCAAATTTACTAAGTATACTGCAAACTACAACTAAATTGCTCGGTGTATTTTGTTACACTTCCATATGAACGCGAGGTCCAAAATCATTACCAATGGTTTCTTGTAAGCATATTAACATTGGTGATAAAAGTTTACCACGTACTGTGATTGTTGGTTGAATTGTATAGGTATGAGTAGTATTTGAAACACTTATTACTAAATGCAATGTATCTTTCTCACCACGGATACTTAAAGTTCTTGTTAAAAAATATTCCTTTGAAAATCCAGATTGATCAGAATTCATAACAAAATTTAGATTATATTGAGGTATTTTAGAATGTGTAGGTTGTAAGTGAGCCGATTAACACTTTTCAATTTCAGTTTTTTCATTCAAATGCTTTTTGGTTATGAGTTTATCAAAATGATTGACTATCACAAGGAGTTTCCACTTCAAGTAAAAAATCATATCCATCAGCTTCCATTTTTCTTTTTTTTTGAAGGTGATTCAGATTGATCTTTGTTCTTAGTTTTTCTTTTCTTCGTCGTAAACTCTGACGCTGATGGCAATTCTGAGGAATCTGTAAGACTCACTCGAGAATTAAACTCTTGTAATAAGGAAATGTCTAGCTTATCCTCCTTACTCAAATCTTCGATTTCTAAAAATTCGGGATTACTTGTATTTAGTTCCAATGATCCATTTACTGCTACTTCAACAAATTGATTGCATAATGTTTTAAACAATTGAAATAGTTGTTCAGCGATATTAAAATCAATGCTGTTTGGACTTTTTAAATCAGATGTATTAAAATATCGATATAGTTTTTCAAAGTCTAATTTAAAACAATAAAACACGTTATAAGGATTAACGTCCATGATTTTGTGTTTAAAAAAATGTACTCAATGCGAATATAATTAATCTGCTATATTCCGTAAATAATAGGAATTTTTCATAAATATAAAATAAACATATCAGAGAAATATGCAACAACACTTTGATGTATAACTATACTAAATACTATTAAAATGTAAATTATTTAATTCACTCTCTTCTGAATCACGGTGAGGCTGAAGAACATTTTTATCGCACTGATCGGTACTGATATAAGTATGTGTGTATATGTGTGCGTGTGCATTAATATAACTATTATTAAATACTCAATAACTACGGTTAATATTTACTTTATCATTACATGCTAAATTTTTCAATATGATATATTTTGTAATAAATAAATATAAGAATATATAAATTTAAAAATTTAGATATAATTGTTTTCCTCTTTATGAAATTATTAAGAAATGTAAATACTGTATTTATAAATTGTTCTGTTTTCAAATTCTATTTAGATGTTATCAATCAATCTTTCAAACTGTAAAATTGTTAAAATGTAAATTAGATACTACATATTTTGAAAATTAGATTTTATTTTAGTTATACGGATTTATAGTTAGTAACTATACCGACCTCGCGAACAGGTCGCTACTGGCCTTCTCGTGCTTCGGCTACCCGCGCCGACGTGCGCGTCTCGCCGCCCGTTATATCCCCCCCCCCCTAGAACCAAAATATCGCCCCGAGTTTGGTTCTACCATAATATAGGGATAGGGTGGCGCCACATAACCAACTCCTCATCTGCAACAATCAACAAAATAAAATTTATTTATAAAAGAGACCGCCCGAATGAGGGTAATTGGGGCACCGTGAAGCTCGGTTCACCTTCTCGTGGCCACAGACGAAGCAGCTTCCCTTAGTCGTCCGCACCCCATGCGGACGAGCTGACGATGGTGGAGCGGGATCCCAGCTGCTGGACCTCTGTCGCCGCCTCCTGAACCTGGACCGCGAACGGCTGGACCGGTGCCTCTTCGTCCCTCTGGGGTGCTCCTCTTGTCGGTCCACCGATGGTCCCCTCGTCCCTGTGCGAGACCTGCTGCGCCGCACGACCGTTCGCTGGTTCACGGGAGATACGTGCGCCCGATTCCCAGACTGTACATAGGTCCGGTAAACTACTACTAAAAACTAAATAACTTACAATCTAATTTCACACCCTTTCGAGTAATTGCACATTACTTATTATTATGTGTTACCCGATGTAAATTAATTAGTCTTTTTTTTCGTTTTTCCCCTTATTCTATAAACATGTTTAATCTCGTAACCATTGTATAATCTTCTTTTTAATACTTATTTTATTTAATCGTCGAGTTTTCAACTCATTTGGCAGTAGGTTAAACATTCTAATAGCAACCAGTTTACAATTCTCAGTAGTAATCGTTTTATTTTAGGAAGTATGATCACTTTGTTTCGTTCGAAATCGCGGAACACGCGTATACGCTTTTTATTGAATAAACACTATTCTATATCTGAATCGGCCTTGTACTTACTTGATTAGCGTCCCGATTCCTTTTCCTATTCAAACCGCCGAATACCGCCGTCTCCGCGGGCACTACACAGGGGTGTAGTGCATACTGAGCACCGGAGCATGGTCGCAGGTAGTGCAGAAGTACTTGGCATTTTTACGGTGACCATAGGCATTTATCCGTCTAGAAACAGCCCTGTACAACTGGTGCCCAATACGTGTGGATACGCGGGATAGGAAAATAAAAAGTGTTGCGCGCGAACTCGATATAAGGGACCCCCGATCCGGCGAAAAATAAGTGAATTTCGTGGAAAGACGGTTGAATTTCCGCAAGTTCGAAAAGGCCTAGGCGTGATATACAGCATTATATTAGCGCCGAGTCGATCAAAAGAAACATCGGTTCGTTGGTCGGCTGAGCAGCAGCGCGCGAGAGTAGAAGAGTCCATGCGCGTTATAGTAGTGGGCGAGCGCCGAGTACGAAGCAACCGGTGCGTGTGAGTACGCTGCGTAGCTGGAGTATACGTGAGCGCGCGGCGACTGTGTGCGCGAACCGCTCAGTGGGAGCGTCTGTGTGCGCACGGAGAGTGTGTGCGTAAGCCGCTCGGCGGAAGAGTACGTGCGATTGCTACAAGTGCGTGTGCGCGCTACAATAAGCTTCTATCCCAAATCTGTGTTGAATATAATGTTATTTGAAAAGTGCGTGCAATATAATTCTATTTCAGAATAGCATTGCAAATAATGTTGATTTAAAATCGCGTTTCACACAATGCCGTTTTAAAATCGCGTTGCATATAATGCTATTACAAAAGAACGGCAAATAAAATGTTACTTTAGTAAACCAAATAATTTTAAGGGGGTCTGAAAGCCAATTAAAAATTCATATTTCGCGTCACAATATAGCAGATGAAAAAAGATCTAATTTGCTTATGCGAAAAAACAGGATATCACTGTCCTCCGTTATGTAATTAACTACCATTTTACAAAGTTGGACGCTTATATATAAATATATCGCGAAATGGCATTCGAATAATGTTAATTTTTTTTTTATAAATGAATTATTAAGTAAAGATTTATTTCTCTACTTTAAAAGTCTTAAGAATTTAGCACGCGGTCTGGGTTTTAAGTATACTTGGCATAGAGGCGGTCGACGGCAGCAGATCTGCACGCGCAGTACTGATATAAATAAGCTGACAGTGGTAAAAGACAGTGATGTCACAAATGACGCGAAATCATCATGCAAAGAAGCACGAAAACCTCATAGTGAAGATTGACTAGACGGGAAAAAGGCATTAGAGACAGAACGCGAGAGGTTGAGGGCGGGATTTTTAAAGGCAACATCCCTAAACAAACATATGGAGATGTTCCGCCAATTTCTGGTGACTGCACATCCCATTTAGCATCTCTTCGGAGTAGCTGAGTCGCGTTTCGGGCCAAACGTCGACAGTGTATTTATCTAGATTGATGGCTGCTCGTTTCGTCGGCATGATAGGAATACCCAGGGAGGAGGCGTTGCGCTTTTTATACATTATAGTTACAAGATCACGTTGTTGTGCTCATCCGCAACGACGCAAGACGAAGACGAACCAGGTATTCCTGAATACCTTATGTGTAGGGTACAAAAGGGTAAAATGCCTCCTATATTTGTTGCGATTATTTACACACCACCGGGTATCTCCTTTACGGGAAGCTCTAATTCACTGGATAAGCTAAGATCACGCGGTAGCTTATGACCATCGAATAATCATGGGGGATTTGAATGCAAATATGCTGTCGGCGTGTCAAGATGCGAATTTCATTAAAGACTTTGCCTGCGAGTTAAATTTCAAATTAGTTAATCATGGCGCGACTCACCATGTTGGGGAATCTTACACATGGATTGACGCGATCCTAACTGACGACAATGAAGTCTTGGTGCTTGATGCGAACAACATGATGGCGACTTTTTCGAGCAGACCCAATAACCCCGGTCCTGAGCTCTTTCTTTTATAGAGATTTCAAAGCCATCAGACAAGAGGAACTTTGTCTCTTCTCGGGGCTTGTGACTGGTCGACCATCAGTTGCCCGGACAAGACTGTCGAAAGTAAGTTCAAATATTTTAGCCACAACATTACGGCTGTTATCCACAGGCTTGCCCCTTTGAAGCAATTTAAACCTAAAAAGAGGGGATCTCCGCCGTGGGTTAACTCTGAACTTAACGATCTATACAACCAACGTGAAGCCGTTAGACGGCGATATCAGCGGACCCCTGATGACAGGCTATGGTCGGAGTTCCAGTCCCTTGCTGCTCAATCAGAACAACGTACAATTGAAGTGCGAGAGGGTTTTATCCGAAATAAAATATCTGACGGATTGGATAATAATAATAACATCTGGAGAGAGCTTCGAATGCTTGGACTTTCGTCGGAATCCAGGGAAGATCTACATGGTTTTTCGCCAGATAAACTTAATACTCATTTCGCTGGGATCTCCGTTTCTCAGTTGAAGCGTGACATTGACTTACATGATATCTTAGCGACGGCCAGTGATGATGGTTTCACTTTTCGTGAAGTCACTTTTTCTGACGTGGTCCTGGCCGTTGCACACTTTACTTCGCAGGCTAAAGGGGAAGATGGCATTCCCCAAAGTATCATTGCTAATTCCTTTCCTGTTTTGGATCAACATCTGGTCTCTATTTTTAACTCTTCTTTGTCTTGTGGGATCTTTCCTGAGGCCTGGAAAAGGGGCACATCTGGTGCCTCTCAAGAAAACGGCAATTCCATCAACTACTTCGGACTTTCGTCCAATTTCTTTATTGAGTTTTCTTTCCAAAGTTCTCGTAAAGATTGTTCATGGGCAGATATCGGAGTATGTAGAGTCTAAAAAATTACTTGATCCCCGCCAAACGGGCTTCCGGATAAATCATAGCATGCAGACAGCACTGCTGAGTCTGTCAGAAGACATTAGGGCTGGTATCAACAGCAGCAAGAACCTGCTCACCATCCTCCTGATGTTCGATTTCAGTAAGGCGTTCGATACAATTTTACCCTCGAAACTTCATCGTAAACTAATCAGATTGGGGTTCTCTAGGTCAGTTCTTCCGTGGATTGTGCGGCTATGGAATTCGCTTCTTCGTAATCTAAGAAACCAATACATCGACAATCGGCAATACATCGACATATCCGACTGATAGATATAAGCGGTAATATACATATGTAATAAATTAAAAAAAATGAAAATGTGATAAGCCGTCTAGTATTGCACCTTGTGATTGTATTGTATATGTAAATACTGTATTGACATTATAGATTAGCGTGAATATAATTGTACTTGGTATCGTCATGTTAAGTGACCTTTTGTCACTTATATAAAATAACTTTGTGAGTTCTCGCATACGCACGGCTAGACAGCTATGGGAGAGATTAGACTCACTTAATCTCTCCTAATTGTCAATGTCATTTGCTTCTCTCTCTTTCTCTCTTTCTCTCTCTCATGTAAAGGATAAAAATTCTCCTTACCTTGTCGTATCTGGTCAAAAAGTGTGGCTTCTCCTTCTTTTGTCTTGAAGTGTCTTTTAAGACCCAGTTTGTTTATTTTGAAGTTGATTTTGCGGGACCAATTTGAAATAACGTCTTAATATTCTGGATTACGCACTTTATTCAATAAACTATTCGATTTGAAATGATAAATGAGATTAAAATTTACAATATTTATTCAGCCAAACAAAATAAGAAAAAGAAAAGTTAAACTTGGTAAAAATAGTCGACCGAATTGAAGCCCGGCTCGAGTCGGAGTGCCGTGAGGTAGCGTGGCTTGGAGACGCTCGGAAGTATTTCCTGATCTCCCACGCGTCTCCAAACTCTACTTCCCCACGCCGACGTCACTGCGTCTACACTTGTCGCACTCGTTAGGCCTTACGGGACCTGGCAACGGCAAGTGTTCAAACTGCAGCGTGGCTTTGCACGTGCGGTCTTGCGCAGTGGAGGGGAAATTGTTTAGGTCAGCGAGATTCTTGGCTACCTGATACTTTTGTGGTCTTGAGTCTCGCTGTACCTTTCATGTGTAGAACTTTCCCGATTTTATATTCGAAGTAATTTTTCGAATATAATTACAAGAAAGTTGTCACATAACATCCTCCCCCCCTTGAACACGTTTATCGTCCCCGAAAAACTTCGCGGGTCATGCGGGTGGTACGGTCCAGTTGGTGGTCCATAACGAGTAAGGTTCAATGATGTGAATATATCACTTAATGAAAAGAAAATTTAAAGCCTCAGATCAAGAACAAGGGCGAGCACGTTAAAGGGATGGGTTGTTATAGTGCATTTTAAATCTTATAAATATGGAGCCAGTTTATTTTTATGACACGTAAGCGTGATGGTTCAACCAATCATTTGTTTAGTTTATACACAAGATCTATATGTTTTTTATCTTGGTAGTTTATGCGTTTTCCTCCTTTTTTTATGTCTATACATGTGCTTTACCTTCATCTGTCCCTCGCTTGAGCTGGCACGGTGTGTCCCGCACATGATCTATGTGATGTTTAGCATGTGCGCGGCAGGTGTCCTTTCGTATGAATTTTATTCTGTTATTTGCACGATGGGATGGGTTTATTGGGTGGGTCACCTCTTTCATGTCTTTGATCTGAGCTGTTTCTTAGTGTTGAATAAGAAGAAAAGTAAGGGAAAAAAATCATCGAGATTTTGGCAGTCATTACTTGCTTGTTATCGAATTATTTGGTCCGTGGTCCAGGGTCCTTTACAATCTATCTTAGTTCCTATTTTACTAGTATGTTAGTTTTCTCTACTTAATGTATTACTTGTTTTGTATTATTAGTGTTGAATAGTGAATAGTGAAAAGTACTCCTCTAAGAAATATCTTCACAAAATTTGACAGTGAGCTAAAATTCAGAAAAACAATATTATGAGATATTTAACAATTAAGATTCCAATTAATTAGCTATAATTAATACTTATCTAATATGTTCAGGATCTTATCTCCTCTTTCCAATACATTAGGCAAGCGTATTCTCCAGTTGGCACCAATATTCCACGGTTGGCTTGGGTTGAACCGCTCTTTTGTTGTTGCATGAGCTAAAATAAAAAAAAATTAGAAATTTAAGTACACTGTAGTTATCACACTTAACTCAGTTAATAATACTTATCTTTTTTTTGTCATATAGACAAAGCATTGTAGTCATTCATTAAGTCTGCTACACATCCATAATCTCACCTGTCACTGTTGACAGAGACGGCTCATGCCAGCTCTGCAAAGAATAAAATAAAAAATTTACATTTTAGTTGGAACTAAATTATATTGATTTATTTATTTCATCAAATAAATTAAATAATAAATACAAATTAGTGGCAATAAAAATATAATCATTAGTTAAAATCAATATTTATAATAAATACATTTATAATAAACACCTTAGTGGGCTCCTGCTGCATATGATTCCTCTGGGATGCCTTCTCGTGTTCTTCTTCTGATAGTCCGGGCCTCTACGATACTGTTTAATGTTTTTCTTTCTGCATGAAAGAGCCTGGCATCGTTGCTTGTATTGGTCCAATCCACTGCTACACATCCTGGACTGATGTCAAACTTCCTCATAATATACAGAAATCCTGTGCATCAATCATTGAAACAGGTCACAGCTATATATACTAATCTTGAGAACCAGCAAGCCACTCTTGGTCCAACTTTTTCACTTGAATTGATTGAAGCAATCTGTTTACACTTTACACATACAATATCAACTTTGAACCCGTAGCCTTGTACACCAGACTCACTAAATGTCACTTTGCCGTTGCACTGATTGCATACTAAAATGTTCTGAAGTGCAGAGAATAGAATATTGATGTCAATAATTCTATTTCTTGTGTCACTAATAGAGTCTTTGACCATTGTTACACTTTTAAGTTTTTTTGCACTGGTAGAAGGTCTTGGTCTTTTTGACTGATTTTCCTTCTTAGTCAAAAATTCTCTTGGCCTCTTCTTAGGTCTCCCTCGAGAATACTTACTGTCAGGATGTGTACTTTGAAGTCTTTCCTTCTTATCCCTCCAAGACATTTTGCACAAAATTTTGTTGCACTACACACACATACGCACATAAATTGTCAGGAAAAAAAAGATAACACACAAATAAATTTTAAAAACGAATTTGTTCAAAATTGTCACCTTTGAAACAAACAAATATCGTATAATTTAAAATTTTTTTAGCAATATCAGCATGTAAATATCAGCTGTGTTTATCAATACGTACCAATAAGCTGTGCGAACATAGTTGGATTTGAGCTACGTGAAGGTAGTTCGAAAACTCGTTCGATCTCACCTGCATGCGAGTTCCAATATGCGCCGATAAAGTGGTGGCGCATCAAGCGTCAACTTTCGAATCAATTCCTATTCCATTCAAATGTATTATGACCATTATAACACGTTTACATAAAATTGTCAATATTTGAACATTCATAATATGTTTTAAAATCGAATAAAATTATATATAAACGAGTGTGTTATAAATCATTATAAACATATATCTATATAATGGTAAAAATGGCTACTTATTATATTATTTAACAAAATTTATTTCACATTTGGTCTTAAAAAAGAAAAAATATAACAGAAATATAAAATAGAAAAAAAAACAAATTTTATTGAAATTCAGTAAAAAGGTGGTATACAAATTTTGCTTAAAACTTTACCAAAATATTTTTTTTTGAAAAATTTGACTTCAGAATTGTATTTTACGGAAAATTTTCTATAAAAATAAGAAATAAAAAAAAATTCGATTTTTTGAAGATTCAAAGGTGGTTTGTCCCCTTAAAAGAAAAATTTGGTCACATGTGGAAGGCAATGATTTGGTTCCATTGTAATTCGATTGTTGTCCCCTTCTTTTCTTTTTATCTTTTTGTTGGAACCAAGATTGTTGGTCCACTTTCCTCCTCTGCTATACTTTGATCAAGCAGAGTCCTTCTTTTTTTGTTGATTCTCCTAACTCTATTCCACATACTGGATGCTTTTGCAAAACCTCTGGGTTTTGCAGGCTGCAGATCCTGACATGGTCCTTTTGATTTCTGATGTCTACCATTTGTCCACAGACTTTGTGTTTCTTTCTGTAGACGTGTAGACCTTTGGGGAGGTGACTCCTACTCGCCCACCTATGCTTATAGGCCTGATTACATTGCTCCATTGCTTTAGTTGTGTCTTCATGCCTGAAGAACTGGACAAAGCCCATCTTCCTTTTTATGCCAGGATTATTGTCTTGGTCTTTCATGATCACTTCATACATGTGGTCAATTGGACCAAATCTTACGAATTCCTTCAGGAATTCTTCAGTGGAGTATCCCAAAGGGACCAGTACGCAAAAGCGCAGCCCTTGGGTATCATCTAGCTCCCCTGTTATCACTGCTGGTTTCGGGATTGGTCTCTTGCTGGGTCTGAGACTCGGCTGTAATTCTTCCTGTTGTGATCCTGGTTCTTGTGTCCGGACGTTATCTTGGGTGCTTGCTGGTTTTTCCACCGAGCTGAACATCAGTGCGGCAGCTACCGCGTCTTCTTCTTCGTTGTAGCGGACCCTAATAGAATGGGTGTTGGTGGACTTATGATGTTTAAGGTCCGTTACACACATTCCGAAGATCCTCAATAGTTCCATCACTTTATTCGGGTCTCCTATGAATTCCAACAGGGCCTGCTTTGGTCCCCGCCTTACCACTTTGAGGATCCTTATTTGCTTAAGTAGCTCCGCTGGTTGGACCTCCATTTCTGAAGCATAAGAAATAAAAATAAAATTATTTATTATATAGGTCCGGGTACGGTTACTTATTATAGTCCTTATTTCATATCATGCTTGGTCATGCAACATATATTGGGTCCCTAGTACATGCAATTTGGGTTGCTTTTTAATGGGATATGAGATTGTCAATTTTCTCCCCTTTTTCTTTCTTTTTGTTAGATTGTGATTGTGTAAGTGTGTTGTATTGGTTGCTGGGAATGAGGTTACAAATTTTTCTTTATGTGATAGATGTGTGTTTTGATTCGGGATGGGGTAAGGTTATTGAAGATAAGGTAGGGTGTGTTTTGATTGTAGTTTATTCCAGGGTCCAGATTTTCATTCGTCCACATTCATTTGTTCACATACACTCTCAACTTTATTTTCGCTCTTTTTCTTAATTGTTGATACGGGTAGGTTTTGAGGCTCCACTGGTCGGTTGACCTTTGACCTAGGCTTTCTAAGTACGCCAACGTCTTCTTCAGTTCGTCCAGAGTTGGTGTTTGACTGCTTTGTGGTGACTGTTCTGGGTCTCTAAAAGTGGTCTTCATGGTTTGTTTTTTGCAAGTTACTTCATGTAAATTATAGAGATTTAGATCTATCTCCTTTTTTGCAAAATGAATGGAATTTGGTCTCCATCTCAGATTTGCTTCGCATTTGCTTTCTTGGTTCTGCAAAAGTTGCTTTGTAGATGGGGTTGCTTTTCTTTCTTGCTTCTTCAGCGTTTCGGTCTTTGAAGTATTGCACATATCCGTACGATAGACGTCCTTTCTTATCTCGTACGGTTTCGTAGTACACCATTGGTCCGAATTGAGAAAAGTGCCTGAAGAATGCTTCATCCTTTTCTTTGTCTTTGCCTTTCCAGGGTAATAAACAGAATAGTCTGTCTTTGCTGAGTTTGTTATTGTGCTGCGTGTTGGTTACGACATGCACTTCTGACTTCATAATGGGTACTCTTTTCGTTGAAGTTGGCATAGTTTCTCTTGATAGTCCAGCCATTAACTTTGTACGTCGTCTGAGTTTTTTTTGCATCATATAATTAATGATACCTTTAGTTCGTTGGCTTTTGTTGCCTGTTTTTCAGTACCGAAGCATCGTGTGACTTTCTTGCTCTTTGGGTCCGTCCGATGGTCTTCTACATATACGACATATGGTGCGCCTATATATTGGAATTCTTTGACTATGGTCCAGAGAGGTATATTGATGTCACAGAACATTGACGTGTTGGTTTGAGTGCTCATAGTGTCATAGTCTGTAAATAAACGTTATTATTTATAGGATGCGAAGCTAAAGATTCTATCGCGTATAAGGGTTTGAGTATCTATGCGGTAATTCGCTCAATGGTGGCCCTCTGCGCGGTTTTGAAAATTGTTTCAGGATATTTTCGGTGTCGAGAGTTGTCTGTAAGAATTGTTTCTGCTTCTCATTTGTTAGGACTTTATTGCTATTCCCAGCTGAGTGCTCTACCAGATAAATGTTGCTTTTTTACTTTGATTTTGACTTTGGCATCAATATTCCACGTTTCACCCCTATTATTACTATTATTATTATTACTATGACTACTAGTTGGAAAGTCACGCTACTATACAACAAATTATTTGTATGATGATCCCGTCTTTTGTGATTTTTGATCTCGTTTAATTCACTGATCATTTATCCCAAAGGTTTTGCTTGGTTAAACCCTCGCTCGGGTCTGAGTATTTCGATGGTGGGTGGTAGATCATTGTCAAGCTCCGAGGTTTCAGGATTTAGGGATGGGTAGATATTTTGTATTTTTAGGTCAATCTCGGGTTTGTACAGGTATGTCACTTAGCTTGATTTGGTTTCTTGGCCGATTATTAAATTATCTGCCGTTCTGCCTACGCACGCTAGTGAGATACGTATGATGACGGCTCCTTTTAAGTTTATCTTCTCGTCTTCTTGCTTTGGACATGATAGTCGTAACTGGTCAGGATCTGTCGTGGAGAATAACCACGATTAATCATTCTCTAGATATTTCTATTGCGTTTTGGTACCGGTCTTGTATTTTATGTCACAGTTTATCAATACTTGAACATTAGGATTTAACAGCATGGTTGCTTCGCAGTCTTGAGCGTTTGGAGTGCTCTGTGGAGGTCCTAGTACTGGGCAAATTGGTGCATAATGGGTCCTAATGCATTTGGTTGCAAGGTTATCATCGAATTTTATATATTTCTCTTTATTTGAACTTATCGCAATATACTTGGGTGAGGGCTCTATGAAGGCTACTCAAGTAGTTCCGTTGGTTTTATGTTGGGGTACTGTTACCGCATGCAATTTGTATGTTTGATAGGGGTCCCTCTCAACCAATGGGATGTGTAGTACAGGTATGCTCCTACCATTTTCGTGAATGGCATCGATTTCTGATACTTTTGTGATTTCTTCTATCCTTAGATATTCCATTGGTATTGTGAAATCTAAACTACCGCTTGTCCTTTTCACCTCCGTCCTTATTTGGTGTATCTTTTCCGCGTTGGTATCCCATCCTCATTATCATTCTCTGGGGTATTGACAAATTAGTTTCCTCTGTAAGTTTTTCTTCTACCGTTGATGTGATGTCATTTTTTTCGTCATGAGTATTCCTATATTTCACAGCACCTTCTCCTGCATTCAGGTCTCCACTTTTCTGATGTTCACTTTCGTATATGACCAGCAGTAAGTACAGGTGACCACATTGAATCTTCATATCCATACTTTAAAATTATTGAAATGTTTATGTTTGAGTGTCTCAGCCTGCAAAAGTATAGTGATTAGTTTACATGCATAAATGATATTGTACGTTTGATTATTCTCTTTGATCATGTGGTTTAATCAAAATTCGGGTCAGAATCCACCTCGACATCCTTTAATTTGTCAACGTGCTTTCCGACTCTCTTTCCGTTGGGATTTTCTAGAATTACATTTTTCCAACCTACGAATTCTATGACTTTTAATGGTTTATTCCTATATGAGTCGAATTTATGGACGCGGGATTCCTTAACTAATCTGGCACATCCGCCAACTTTTCCTTTGAAAGTTCTGACCTTTTTGTCATACTTTTCTTTGGTCCTAATTTTGTTGGTTATTTGGGTTTCCCCTGCTAGAAGCTTCATTTCTTCTAGTCTTAGTACTAGATCCCGCATGTAAACGCTACGTGTTTAATTTCTCATCAGAAGGGATTCTCGAAGGGAAACGCGCTATTTTCCAATAAACCAATTCAAAGGGTGTAAAGCTTGTGGCCGCGTGTATACTGGTATGATATGTAAAGGTTGCAAAGGGTGTTAGGTGGTCCCAATCGTCATATCTCTCAGAGTATATTCGAATGAACTCTATGAGTGGAGCATAACTTCTTTCCAATGACCCATTTCTTTGAGGTGTATAGCCTGAGGTTGTCAAATGGTTTATCTTGAATAGTTCCAATAGTGATTCAACTGTACTTGACAAGAAACTGGTCCCTCGGTCTGAGAGTATGGATCTCGGGGCTCCAAATTGGTAAATGCGGTACTTTGCTAGTGCGTCAGCTATGGTCGTTGCATTGAGGTTTTTAATGGGTATTGCTAATAGGTATTTAGTTAAGTTACACTGCATCGTTAAGAGATGGCAGTTTCCTCTTGGTGTCATCCTCGATTTTCCTACTGTGTCAATTGACACTTTATCAAAAAATTCTATCGGTGTATTTGTGATGATCATTGGTTCTCTCGTTTTGAACCGTTCTATTTTCTGTTCTTGGCAGTTTGCACATCGTCTGACGTAGTTTTGGACGTCGTTTCTCATCCCTGGCCAGTAGTATCGTTCCCTTAGTTTCTGATACGTCTGGTTGATTTCCTTATGTCCTCCTGTCAGACTATCATGAAGGTGTCCAGTTATTTCTTTTCTGTGTTTTTCAGCGGGTACTTCTACTTTTCCGTAACACATTGTTACTCTTATTTCACTTTTGTGGAAATGTTCATGAAGTATTTCAATGATGGTTGGGGAGCCCATTTGGTCCAGAATGTCTCCTTTTCGTGCTACTCTGAAACTCTTGATATTTCTATTGAGTAATATTTCTTTCAGGTTCTTGAGTCCTTTGTGTACATTCTCCATTTTTATTGTGTTTAAGTACTTGTCTTTAACGTAAATATTTGATGTTTCTTGAAAGGAGTGACTAAAACTTGTCCTCGTTTTGGCTTTTTGTTCTTTATCTTCATTAAATCAATGGCTCCTATTTCTTCCAGTAGTCTTGTAACGGACCATGTATTGTCACAATCCGCTGATGGGAAGTGTACAACATTGTCCCGCTTATGTGTGAGACATTTCCTCACGGTGATTAGGTTGCGGGGAATTCGCATGGTTTCTGCAGTGGCATGAGTCAAGTCGCTTTCAGATTTTCGCTCGTCTCGTTACATGTCATGGCCTTTATTTAGAGGTTCTAAACCTGGTGGTGTGGGTAGGAGAAAAGGCATTGTGGGTTCTGGTGGTTTTGAAAATCTTATATCTTTAATGGATCCTTCAACGGCTTCTATCTCACTCAATATTCCTAATTTCTTCTGGTTCTTCGACTTGTTTCTCGGCATACTGTTGGCTGCAGGGCTGTCACTTTTTATTGTGGGTGTGACCGATATGGTTTTTCTCACTGGTGGCAATATGATGTCAGTTACACTTTCAACATCTGACTCATTTCCTGTGTCCTCTTGACTAGATGCTTCTTGTAGTCCCTGCGTGCTGGTTTTATGAGGGTCTGAACACTTTTCCTCCAGACTTTGTCTACGTCAGTCTCTTTCTCAAACTGTGGATCAGATGTGTAGATTGCTTCACGTACATCGTCGGGTACATTGTCATCGTTAGAGAAGTGTGAGGGTAAATCTAGTTGTGTATCTATTTCAGTTGTTGACTCATTGATATCAGCTTGTTTATCCATTTCATATTTTCTCATGCTTTCTTCAAATTTTTTGCCAGCTTCTTCTACTTCTTGTTTTGTTAGTGTGGTTCTGACTGATAAATTTTCTATAGATTCTTCATCTACATTTTCTTCATTTTGGAAGTCTTCTACTGCACTCATGTCTATTGCGATGTTGCTTATGGTTTTGTTCTGACTGTCTCCTGAAGAAGATGTTTCGTCTTCTGGTACTTCTTGGGCTTCATCTTCTGTAATCTCTGAGTCTGGTTGTCATAATCCGCTGTATCTGGGATCTGGTATGGATCTCCTGGATGGATTGATTGTCATTGAAATGTCCGAATCTATATCACATGAACTTCCTGGCATTTCTCTTAATTTGATGGAAGACGCCTCTGTGGCTGGTGTCTCGGTTGTTGTTAGTGTCTCTGGTTGTGCAGTCTTCTTTGCACCAATGGGTTTGAACGCCTTGCTTGGTCCTCCTTGCTTGATGCATTGTCCTACTGCACTCTCTACTTGAGCACGTTTTGCTCTTGTTCTCTGCGCTACCACACTATGTTCCAGTTTGGGTGCCTCTTTGTTTGTTTTCGCTCCTATAGGTCTACCCCTGCCTCTGGGTACTGTGGTTTTCTCCGATGCTGCGTGTGCTCTATTGGGAAAACTAGTCTTCTGTAATGGTGCTTTAGTTTTGGATTTTTCTTGTCCTTGTTTTGCCTTATCTTAAATTATCATCACTTTGATCGTTGGTAAGTTTTTATTTATCTCTTCTTCGGTGGCTTCAGGAGGGTTTCTTGAAAGAGCATCAGCGTTTTTGTTCCAGGGACTTTTCTGCTATGAATCCAATTTAATGGTTCATGGTCAGATACTAATGTGAACTTACGGCACAGTAAATATGGTCTAAACTGATGTAGTGAACAGTGCTTGGATATACATCTGATGGTTTTCTTATTTAGTTCTCTAAAATTGATCACCATGCGCCATCTTGGATTGCCATGACTATCTGGTTTCTTGGGTACTATCCAGATGGGTGAATCTATGGGTACTATCCACAGGGAGAATCGGGTTCTCTTATGATTTTGTCTTTGAGCTTTTTGGGTACGCTTTCTCTTACAACTTGTTTGTGTTGAGGAGGATGTCTGTATTGCTTATTGTTTATAGATACATTATTTTCTAAATGAATATAATGCTCGATCATGTCGGTGCATAGAAGCATGTCTCCTGGCAATAGGAATCGATCCAGAAAGTCTTCAATTATATGGTCCACAATTTCTAATTCTTCTTTATTCAAATGGTTTTTTCTGATTGATGCCTTCACTCGTTCTAGTCTTTTGATTTGATCAACAATTGCATCATCATCAAAATCACTGTCTGTTTCTTGCAAAAAGTCCGGTGTCGAAAGGTATTAACTCTTTTGGATCTACTTCGATCATTACATCCTGTGCACTTGTGTTTATGGCCACCATTTTGCAGGAATTGTTTACATTATTTACCACGCCTTCACCTAAAAAGACGCTGTCATTTCCCACATGTATTCTGGGAATGTAGCCTCCATTCAAGTTACTTTTGATTAAATTGATTTGAACTACTTGTTTAGTTCTAGCTTTTATCACGTATTTTACTTTGTCTGTTGTAGCATTTTCTTTGTTCTCCGTGTTTTGTTCCATTGACTTAATTTCATCATCAGTTTATGCTTCCACTTTTAGTACTTCATTTGCTTGTTTGCATTTATATCCCTTCCTTAGGTTTCTAGGGTTTTGCTCTTCTTCATGTCCTATGAATGGTATGGGATGCATGACATCACCACTCACCATGAGATCATTCTTATGGTAAGAGATTACAGCTTCTTCCTTTTTTAGGTAATTCCGTCCCAGCATGCCGAATTTTACGGGGGTTCCTTTTATGTCCAGGTACACTGATCCTGCTGTTCACACGGTTTGATCCGTGATGTGTCGTAATTCTGGTATCTTCAATGCTTATTGGTAGGTTATCGTGCAAAGCTCCGATTTTTATTAGATTCACGGTTGCACCATTATCTATCATGAAATCTAAGTACGGCCGTTGTGTTCCTTCGGGTATCCTTATTCTTACAGCTGTTGTCTCTCCATCTACCCAATTATAGTTTTTGAGTTACTTACAGTTTGTGGAACTCATCTTTGCGATCTCTCGGGCCTTGTTAGTATCGCCATCACGGGTGCTTTTGCTTGATTTTCGTGCAGGCTCCTTTGATTCGAATTTCGATTCTGGTTGTACTCCTGCATTTGGTTTTGGTAACTGGTTTGGTCCATATTCCTTGGTGTCGGCTGATCGCTTTGTCTCGAATAATTCTGGTTTTGGCTCGTCATCTCGGGTTCGTGACGAGCCTGCTGGTAGTTAAAATTATCCCTATTATTTTGATTGTCGTATCTGGGATCTTCATTACGCCAGCTACTGTTATTCCGTCTATCGGGTCGATTCTGTGTATTTTCATACCTTCCGGTTTAAGGATTGAATATTTGTTGACTCCCTTTGTAGATTTGATTATTTCTCTCACGCCAACTGTTACCTTCTTGTCGGTTGTCGTTGTAGTTCTGATTTTGACGAAATCCATTTCCGTAATTTGTGTTATTGTAACGATTTGCGTAATTTGGATTTCTGTAATTGTTCTCTTGGTAATGGTTTTGTTGATAACCGTTTGTTTGGTGACGGTTGCCGGAATATCCATCACGTGGTACATTTTGCGATCGATCTTGCATATAGGCAATGTATTCAGGCTCCTCATATTCATAACTTGACTCCTTATAACCTATATAGTGAGATTCTCTATGTTGACTATTTCTATATTGATCTACGTCATCGTATCTACTATTATTTCTATACTTCATTTCAATCCGTGGTTCACTATATTGTCTGGTGTTATTGTAGCCATGATTCCTGCCACGATATAGTCTGGAATCTGGAATTATTTTGGCTTCCATTCTCATTTCTAAACGTACGGCTTCTTCATAGGCTTCACGCAGTGTTGCCGGTTTGCTGTAGTCCAATCTTTCTGCTAAATTGGCAGGTAGAACTTTTATGAATATGTCTTCTGCGAGCGATTTCAATGGGTCCATTATCTCTTTCTTATAACTTTTTCCCTTTTCTTCTTGGAGTGCTGTTTTTGCACTACCAAGCAAGACGTTGATTTCATCATAGAAATTACCAACGGTATCATGTTCTCTCATTCGAACATTTTGAATCTTGTTGTTGAAATAACTGAAGTTTCTCCCTGGTCCGAATCTCTGTTTCAGGTGTGCTATCAGTTATTCCACTGTCGTAATTTGTTTATTAAGTAAGCTCTTCTTCGCTGGTCCGGTGATTTTGTATAAGGCATTCTGTAAAAACTGTGGTTGTATATCTTCACTCACTAGAGACGCTGCGTTTCTTAAATCTTGTATGTATTCTCGAAGACTTTGTTTGCCATCAAAAGTTGAAATACTGCTTATGCAGTTCATGAGCGCGAAGGTATTTGCCATGCTATTCATTAGCATGACATTGGAATCAGATGAAGTTGCATTCGTTGCTCTGGCACCTCTGACATTTGTTTCGTCGCCAAGATTCATCTTGAATGCTCTTCTTGTATCTTTATATTTTCCCTCAACCTTTTCTTCTTTCAAAAAGAAATAATTTATAATGGATCTAGATGTTGGGGTTGTTTATTCAAATGGGTTATGGGTCGCTGAAGTGTGGGTGTAAAGTCACCAGGAAGTACTTCAAACTGGTTCAAGGGTATCTAGCAAGCAAACTCCAAAACTTCATTAAATCTTTTGCTTACTCCAGATTGAAAATTTGAATTATCTTCAGAAACTTTATTGTTATTCGCGTTTATACTATTGGCTTCCTGGTAATAATTGCACAATAGATCGAATAGTAATTTCTGCAAGAAATACTTCTTTCCTGATCTCTTTTTCTTAAACTATTTTTCTCTGCCTAAGTAATTTTCTTCGTTCATGGGTTGTGGTTTTATTGGATACAATGATCGCTGTTGAGCTGGTCCGAGGAGAGCCGCTGCTCAGCTGACTCAGGATACACAAGAGTAGTCGCTACTAAGCAGACCAAGGGATCAGGTTTCTATTGAGCAAACCTTAGGATATACATTGACCGCTATTGAGCAGATCCAGGGAAAATCCGCTAATAAGCTGACTTATGAGGTTTATGATAAATAATCGCTTTTGTAAGCAAACTAAAGGAAAAGGTAGAAAATTCTTCAGCCAATGAAAAACTTCTCAAAAATAAAATAAAGTGTATGAGTCTAAGATTATCTTCACAAATGCTCAAAAAAAAAAAAATTTCAATGAAAATCACTGTTACACTCCTGGTTTGAAATAAATAAAAATTTTGCACTTTCAAATTGAAATAATTCAATTAAGTGAAAATGATCAAAAGAGCGAATTTATTATTTAATATTTTTGGTATAATTGTTAATGCATAAATATTCAACGCATTGACACATTAGAGTGATGCCTCAATCGGAAATGATATTGCAAAAATCCGCAGTATATAAAAAAAACAAGAAACGAATAATATTATTATTATTATTAAAATCCATTTGTTGCTAATATCAATGTAATAATCAACCATTACTAAATTGTAGACTTGGATACTCACACGCTTAAATAACAAGAAAACTTTGTGGTATCTAAATTTCTCTCTAATTATTTAAATAATTGATCTTTATTTTAATAGTCTGCAATAAATCTTATTTATAAAAAAATGAAACCAGTAAAATATTCTCCGAAATGGCCGCTGTAGAGGTGCCAAGTAACTAGGCCTACATCACTATAGTATCCCTAGTGTCGCGTTTAGTTCCACGCCTGCGCTGGTGTTTGCTCTGAATAAACACATGAACAACACATGACAGCGTCGGCTGCTACACGCTGTATGTTGCGTGTTTAACCTTCTCGCGCGTCGCGTATTTTTTATTGAAGTATTTTATGTAAAACGCGTATGTATTTCTTGACGAAACCCATAATCTGTAGATTTGTGAGTATTTCCTCTATTCGTGTGTGTGTGTTTCAGAGTGTTTAGTTAATTAAAACCGAAGTTGCAAATGAAAATCTTTAAAGACCCGAGCCAGTATATTGAAAGCAGTGCAACCTGTTGCTACTCGTCAGATAAGTACTTTATTTATAATACTTTAATTGAAATTGTATCAATTCAGCACAAGAGCAAGTTGCTTTGTGTAAATAGTATGTCTTTATTGTAGGTGCTAGTAATTTTATACACCAGGCGAGTGTACCCGGGGACTTCCTTTTGTTCGCGAATACCACTTCATTGGTATGTAAACCCTTAAATTATTTTTCCTAATATGGGTATAAGGTAACGTTTGTGAAAGGCCTTACCTTTTTGTTGTCAGTCATTCAATAAAATTGCATCATATACTTTGAAAAATGCTTATTGATATATTTATGTATAGGCGCAGAGGGTCAAGTACGCTCTCCGGGGTCTATCACCTCTATTGAGAACCTGCGCCAGCTACGCCCTGGTTAGACTGTGGCAGAAAAGTGCCAACACAGCTTACGTCTGCTTGTCGACCAGATTTTTGGTCAATTCTTTTAGTACGTGTAAATTTTATATGTTCGCACCTCGTATATGCTTATTTTCAATGGGCCCTTCCCTTTTAATTTTATTTCATAATCATTCACAATTTTTCTGGACGATGAAAAATGCTACTCATGCTATAATTGTTGAACGCACATAAAAATGTTACAGGGGTAACTTTTTGCAAAATTTATTGTTCGACTGGTTATTTCGAATCAAACAATATTTAAATAAACTGGACCTTTTTGGCATTAATGGAGTTTAAATTCTCATTTCCTTTTTTTTTTAAACAGGCTTTATTATATTTGCGCTGAAACGTTTAGCAAAATTTAATTTAGATTCATAATTAATTATCATAATTATAAAATTAATTAATGAGAATAATCATCTAATTTAAAACCTTTCTAAAACTATTTAAAGTCCCTTTAAAACAGACCTTTAAAAGTCACCGCACGACGCCACGCTATGCTTCTACACCCGTCTGTTGTTGCCGATAGCACGCAGCTAAGTAATATAATCCTTTTTCCAATTTCTTTGTATTTCTCGTTCTTTTGAATATTTATCAGCTTTCTTCGCGATTTTATTTAATTTTTAATATGTGTATTTTCCTTTTTTTCTAGGTAACTAAAACTTTCACAGTCATTCAGCAGAGAGAGAAAAACAACTACAATCTGACAGTCAAGCGTAGATCTCGGTGGGACCATCAATTTTGTTAAGTGACCTTTTGTCACTTATATAAAATAACTTTGTGAGTTTTCGCATGCGCCCAGCTATACAGCTATGGGAGAAATTAGACTCCCTTAATCTCTCCTGATTGCCAATATCGTTTGTTTCTCTCTCTTTCGCTCTTTCATATAAAGCATGAAAATTCATCTTACCTTGTCGTAGGTAGTCAAAAAGAGTGGCTTCCTTTCTTGTTTTGAAGTTGTCTTTTAAGACCCTGTTTGGTTTTTGGCAGTTGATGTTTTGATCAATTTAAAATGACACTCAAACGTTCTGATTTAAAGACTTTCTTTACCAAACATTTAATTCCAAATAATAAACTAAATTAAAATTGATATTCAAACAAACAAAATAAAATCAGCAAAATTGAACATAGAAACAATAATTAGAAAATGAAACAAAAGAACTTAGGAAAATTTAATTTAAAAATGTTGGTCCGCTCGGCAGCTAGGCTTGAGTCGGAGTGCCGTGAGGTAGCGTGCCTTGGGGACGTTCGGAAGCATTTGTTTGTTGCACTCATTAGGTCTTACGGGGCCTAGCAACTGCACAAACGCCTAAACTTTAGCGTAGCTTTGCACGCGCGGTCTCGAGCAGCGGAGGGGAAATTGTTGAGATTAGCGAGATTCTTGGCTACCTGTTACTTTTGTGGCCTGAGTCTCGCTGTACCTTTTATGTGTAGAACTTTCCCGATTTTATATTCGAAATAATTCTTCGAATATGATTACAGGAAAGCTGTCACATAACTCGAATGCTATTTCGCGATATATTTATATATAAGTGTCCAACTTTGTAAAATGGTAGTTAATTACATAACGGAGGACAGTGATATCCTCCTTTTTTGTAATTTTGTTTTTATTGTTTGTTATAAGCAAATTAGATCTTTTTTCGTCTGCTATATTGTGACGCAAAATATGAATTTTTAATTAACTTTCAGACCCTTTTAAAATTATTTGGTTTACTAAAATAACATTTTATTTGACGTTCTTGTGTAATACCATTATATGGAACGCGATTTTAAAACGGCATTGTGTGAAACGCGATTTTAAGTCAACATTATGTGGAATGCTATTCTGAAATAGAATTATATTGCACGCACTTTTCAAATAACATTATATTGCACGAAATTTTGAAATAGCATTATATTCAACGCAGATTTGGGATAGAAGTTTATTGCACGCGCTTTTTCTATATTAAGATATATTACGCGTATCCGAGCGTGTGTGAGTGTGAGTGCGTATAGGATAGCACAGCTGGCTAGTAATAGAGCCTACCTATGTATATAGAGCATAACACGAATAACACGACGGCGAAAGAGTGCGAGAGCAGAAATTCGGTTTCGCACTTATGCACTACCCAACCGTAACCGAACGGTTAAGGTGGTCGGATGAGACACGGGTCCCATGCGGACAAGGCGCTATAAAGAAGGTAGCGCGAGCCTCAGCCAGTGTACCATGGGTAACCCATCGATGCAACTTTTCGATGAGGAGGAAGATGCAAGAAATGTTGCAGACAGGCAGAGGGAGGACGATGAGCAGCTGGATCCCAGGTCTTTTCCAACTCACGGTAGAGGATCGGCTGAAGGGAGTCTACAGCGAGCGCGAGGTCAGGCTGCGTTACAGACGGCAAACAGGAAAGAGACAGCTGAATCTGGTAAGTGAAGGCAACAGACGCCAAGATGGACTAGTTAACGAAGAATTTGAAAACGTTAATGGCGATGAAGATGGGTAACGCCGCTTCGAGTACAAGAGTAGAACAATCTCCAGCTCCTCCGAAGCCAACGCGCAAGGCGCGAGGTGGTTAACCCCCGCGGAGGGTTGATTTTCAAGATACGTACAGTATCTTTGGAAACGAGGACATTGCCAGTCCAGTAGCGCCGCCGCGTAACACGACGACGTTGCCGGCAAGGGGCGCTAGACATCAACCCCTGGCATATGTTGGGGGGAGTAGAAACGCCACTGGTGAGACGAGCAGCGTACCTGGTAGTAGAAGCACTACCAGTGGTATGACGTCCTCTCACAATTCGTCCAGAGCGGCTGGTAGTGTTTTCGGAAAATGGCCAGTCCGGTTCAACGGCGATTCCAGCATGAGCATCGAGCACTTCATTCAGAAAATGGAGGGAGTGCAGAGGTTTAACGACCTCACAGAAAAACAGATGTTAGCTGCACTACAAGAGGTATTCACCGGTTACGTCTACGAGTGGTTGTTGAACCGGGTTGGTGAGACTGGAGGGTGGACTAGCTGGCAAGAGTTTTGCGCGTGTGCCAAGACATGGTTCGGCAAAACTCAGGGATACCAGCAGAGGCTTCAAGCAGAAGTACAGGCACCCACAGAAGGGCCAAATGAGCCTATACGTGTGTATATCACGAGCCTGCAAGGGAATATGCGCAGGATGGTGCCGAAGCCTAGCGTGTCACAGCAGCTTGATGTGATCTACCACAACATGCTGCCTGCAATAAAGAGAACATTGCAGCGAAATGATTACAGTACTGTGGAGCAGATTTTAGAAGCAGCTGCTGAGATAGAAGCCACCATCGAGAGCGAGTCGGTATATATACCCCCTCCACCTCCAGCAGCCTCATTGTTGCTGGAATTGGCGTACAAGCCAGATCTCTGTTCCCCTAGCTCCAATGCCAAGGTAGCGGGTTTGGGACCAGAGGTAACGGAGGAAGAGTCGCTGAACCTAGCAGCGATTAATCGCCTGCTCGACGAACGATTTAAAGAAGATTTAAAGAGAAACAACAGCTACCACGAAAAGGGTTACATCGCCATGCATTGTAAACACCAGTTGGGAAGTGCCAAGAAGGAGACATAGGCGAGGTCCTTACATCTCTGAGGAGGGCGCAGTATGAGACTGGAGCAATTTCGGCGCGCCAGGCCTCGCCTGATGATTTTGATCGGATGATCGAAATTCTAGCCAAGGTTGGCAAGGAGGTGCAACCCAATCTGAATGGCGATGAGTCACGCTATAGGGTAAAATTTGGAATTGGAGAATTTCAAGTGCGAGTGCTTCATGGCCCAGGAGCGACGTTGACGGTGATGGGCAATCTAGGTTTACAAATAGCCAGCGCGTATGGGTGCACGATACGCCCGTGCCAAGGTCGACAAGCACTATGCGCCAATGGAACGTGATGTTCGTATGTATGTGTGCGATTCTAGGGATTGTCCTTACGTTTGCAGCACCGCCCGCGAATTTAACTCGCATCTTAGGACTCATCTATTGCCATTGTCTCAGTCTGGACGATTTGCCTGCTCCCGTTGCAACTATTCTCCTTTTTCCAAAAATTCCAATCTTATGCGCCACATCGAGCGGATTCATTCCAAAAATCCGCCAAAACCTAACCAAATATCCTGTTTCTTGTGTAATGCAGTAATGATGGCTCCAAGCTTACATCGACACTTGGCAAAAAGCTGCCGGGGATCCACCAAATAACACCAAATAACATACTGTTTCTACATTATCTATATTCTATTGTTATTCTTATTATTTAAATAAATTAATTAATTTGTAGATAACTCATTTTCAATTACGGCTTTGTTTTTTTTCTTTAAATACAAAAGTATATTAGATGCAAATTATTCAATAAAAACTATACTATAGTAAAATAAATTGGTCGGCTCTACAAACGATAAATAAAACACATTCAATTGAAATCCACCAATAAATTAAATATTAAATATTTTTCAAAAGTCATTATGTAAAATTGGAACATAAAAAAAAAACTTTCATAAGAATAACCCAATAGAAAAGAAGCCAATTTGTACCGGTTGGCCTACTGCGTCACTGGCCGATCTCCTTACTGATTACATGGTTATTCCCTGGACAGAAAGCGGTTTAACCTGGCTTCTCAACGTATCCACACTTTCAGCTCTTCCTCTATTCATCATTAGGTAGGTAGATACCGTAGCATGGGGTGACAATAAACCATTAGTTCGGTACAACTGGCAGACGTTCCCGGTACCATATTTACCACCGTTTGCAAGGGAAGCGCTGAACGTTGATTCTCTTGATTTACCATTTCTGAACTTAAATACCTAGCCCCTTAGCCCATGAGCGGCTGGGCCGAATGTACATTATTATCATCTCTTCCGCAATTGTTAGGAGAACAAATTTCACTCTTAACAGTTTTCTTTTTATGCTTAATACTACTCACAACAGTAGGACAACAATATTTACATCCGACTATTAATATAAATATAATTATTGTGGGAGACTCTTCTCTCTTCTTTGCGAAGCTACTCCCGTAAATTTATCTTCCAATTGTTGGAGCGTAATAGCGTCCTCACTCTCTGCCCATCGTCGAACTTGATGTTTTTCAAATACCGTAAGTTCCGGTACTCGTTCCAACGACTGATATCCTTTGAGACCATTATCCAAAGAGAATGACAAATGCAATGGTTTGACTTGTCTCCAAGGTATTTACACCGTAAAAATATTTTGAACCATGTGACCATAATATTGCCCATTTAACGTAAGTATTGCTGTTCCCCTAATTGTCACTTCTGCTTTTTGTTCACCATTACACATGATTCTCATCTGCGTAGGGCTCATAACTGAGTATAGCCATTCGTCTGTACTCTCCAGCTTGCTCCAAAATGGTTCTGTTTTTGAAGAGAGTGCTAATTTACAAGATCTTAATGTAGCAGGTACTGGATGGACTAATAATGTAAATTCACACGGGCTATTTGCATGATCTATGTTAAAAGGCAATGTTGGCGGACACAGAATAACATCTAACTTTTTATTACATGATTCAATATAGTTGTTTGAAGCTAGCAAATAATGCTGCATATCATGGGAAACAATTAGGTGTGAAAATTCCGGCACCAAACTTATATAAGATGTCATATTTTCCATAATATCCCGTGGAATCGATAGGGAGTGTATTTCATAATTAGAATATCTAACCTTATCTGACAACGGAACTTCTAACGAAACTATTAATTTACCCTTGGAGGTACTTACACTACATTTCGAAATTCGATGTAATATTTCTACTGTTACTGTATCATGATCCCAGGTAAACTCATGACCATTATCGTTTTTAAAATAGACTACAACTGTTCATGGGTAAAAAGTTACGGATGTAAATGTCCTCTTATGGCCGTCTCAATTGTATTTACTAACGTTTTATACGTACTGATACTATGTGATAATGACTGATCAAACTTATAAACCCATCTTGCTAATGCCTGTGTTACCGATGTACGATTAGCAAACAAATCTAATTGCTGAGTTCTATTTACAAGACTTAAAAACTGCATATGATGTGCATTTAAGGCTCCTTGTTGTTTCTCTAACTCTTCATCTATACTTTCCAGATTAGACCTTATTACGTGCGTTTGCTTAGCAGCCAAAGACGACAAATTTGATGTTCTTTCATATAATTTATCTACGTCTTGATTCCACTGATCCCTATCTCCAGCATCCATACTATGAAACAACTGGCGTGATACCCAACCTACAAATCCCAATGGTGCTCCACGTTTAACCGAATATGAGAATATGGTGTAAACAAATTTTTCTGAAGTACTTGGACTGGACAAAAGAATACATGTAAATCTTCTTGCAAAGACCGAAGCGTATTCAAATTTAATTGAAATTTATCAAATTGAAGGAGCTCCGAACATTCACTTTTACCTAATTTATCCTGACACGTGGTCATAGTTTTAAATATATGTTTCTCCCTCCAAGTTATAGAGCCCTCCCAGCTACTCAAATCTAGAATAACAGCAATCTTCCACTTGACTCTTTCTATTTTTACTTCACCCATAAATTCGTAGTAAATACCTGGGTTCTCTCTCAACTCCGTCTGCTTGTAATAGACATGATTATCCATAACGGCTCCAGGGACAGTGAGTATAGTACTCAACATCAACAGCAACGCCAAACCAACTGCGCCTTCCATTGTACTGCAAGAATTGCAGATTGGTTGTTTCACTTATAGAATTTTTCCAACTTGTATTTATGTTTGAAAATCAATTTTCCATTGGTTAATAAGATCTTTTAATGTCTCCAAACAGGCGTCAAGGTCGTTGGGTCGTACCGGATCTCCGACTTTCAGTTACAAACAAACTGAACACATATCTTCTCCTGTTTATTGTTATAATAACGTCGCCCACTTGAGCTTTAGCCTTGGCAAGATCCTCAGCACAAATAGCCTCTATATCGAAAAGTAACCTATTCGTCCCACTAGACAATTTCAAATCTCTCGAAACAAAATGTACTATATTATCTTTTAAGTACATTCACATGCTTACTCTGTACTTGTACTCTGTAATTTTAACGGTTTTACTGTATTAACATAATCCTCCACACAAGGTAATAGACCAGTAGGTGGAAAATTCACACTGCGGTCTTTAACTGAATTTTCTAAACCATGATTATGAACTTTGTTTGCTACAATAACATTCTCTAAAGTATTCTTATTTTTATTTTTCTTACTCACCACTTCACTTGATAGCTGAGTTACCTTTGAACCATGGTATTCTGACTTCCTATAATCTTCTCTTGCCTCATCTTCAGTTTCCTCCTCACTATCCTCCTGTTCTATGGTAGATAATTGCTGCCACATTGATGGTTCAACTAAATCCTCATTCCTCGATGTAGAACAGGCCTTCAGCTTATTGAAAGGAGACTTAGCACGGGTAGGACTAGCATGCCTCTCAGCATAATTCAACACCCATTTCCTCACCGTACTACTAGGTACAGTCTCTTTTTTGCTAGTCTTATTAAGATCCGTTGGTAAAACTTTAACAGGACTAGACGGCGTAGGCGACAAAGATTTAGCTTTTCTCGGTGGAACATAATCTGAAGCATCAGGCCCATACCCCACGCCCTCAACATCTACATAAGGTTCCTTCCCTGGATTTGAACCATCATTTTCTATCATAGACAAACCATCCAATTCCTTATTAACACCCACCGTTCCAAATACATATCTCCTCATGGTTGAATGAAGAGGTTGATTTAAAAGTTCTTCCTCACTACTAGACGATGAAGAATCTTTCAATGGAGCTTCTAAAACACTAGTAGCTGGATTCTCATTCTCTGTATGACGGCTCTTCTTTTTCTTAAAAATCTCTCCATTTTCTACTTCTTCCACCTCACTTTCTTCTGGACTCCCCTCGGAATCTTCCTCCTCTTCTGCAGTACAATGTTCACTTTCTGATATTAATTCATTACCTATTAAATTTGGTAACAGAGAACGGTTTCTCAACGGAATGGGTGGTGCATCCGATGCATCATTGCTATTATCCTCTGTAAGCGTAACGTCAGTGGACTCCTCGTCACTAGTAACTATATTTTCTGAAGTAGTAACCACTGGTTCAGAAAGGACTACCGTTTTCTTGATTTCAGTCTTTTGCTGTCTAAGACGTTTTCCTATAGTGCTATCACCTTACTCAGCTTGTCCACCTTCCATACCTTTTGGAATTGTTGGCAAGCTGTTTTAACACCTGGCTTCCTTCCGACTTTCTTTTTAATCGGCACGGATGCACCATCTGTTTGTTCTTTACTCCGGTTTTGTCTTGCTAACGACGTTTTGGTTGGACGAGGCAAAATAGGTAATAACCTTACCTCCGGTTCATTAGTTGCACTTGGGTCATCCTTGTAATGTCCCACGTTACTTTCAATAAGTTATACATTTTTATTCGCATATATTGCTCATAAAAGAGTTTTTGCTGACGAAAATCTTACGATGCCTGTGTGTATGCATTTATGTACTCACACAGACAACGTAAATACCACCGATTTAAAATATGCAACCTCAGCTGGTTGCAACACTACGCTTTGATCATCCGGCAGAGTGCTTTGACCTGTGAATCTGTACTAATTAAAATACCTGTACTACAACGACACGTTGTGCGCTAGTTACTTCATATTGGTGTGTCAGAAGTTTATTGGTTATTAGCCATCCCCACATCATTAGGTTCAGGTGGTCGCGAATAACTAAATTGCGGTGGTGCATTAATTTTGCCATTCTCTATTGTTGTTTTCGGAAAATACGTATCTTGAAAATCATATCTATGTTGCACCTCATTTCTATTATACGTTGCTTCGTTAAAATTTACTTTCTTTACATCTCGATCATTTTCCTCTTCCAATCCTCCTTCTGGCCGAATGAAACTCTGGCATATTATCTTTCTCGTGTTGCTTCGAATCGGGTTTATAATTTACATAATGAACTTTTGGATACGCATAATAATTCCCATATATGGTAATCCGGGCTTTCTCATATTTTAAGAGTGAATAACAGGCTTCCGCCAATGTTTGTGGTGCCGAGTCCATCAGTCAAGATCTCCATCCATCTGGTAATCCATTTACAAATGCCGTCAAAGCTACCATCTCTGCATGTGGTCTCGGGTCTGTATACTCCTGTCCTTTCGGTTGACTAACTTTATTTATCGCTACTGCTGAATTTATAAGAGAATTTAACCGACCATAGAAGTGATGAACATTCTTCCCTTTCCTCATGGTTGCTGTTTGAATCTCATTTATATAATAACCAAATGTCCGAGGAGGTGACAAACAATCCTTTAAATGTTTCTTAAATGCTGTTAACGTGTTAAAAGTACTGCCTTCTAAGGTTTGCCTAGCTTTACCCTTTAATTTTGAAATTACTATTCCAATAAATTGTAGCTCTAAATCTTCTGGTATTAACGTAAACCCATTATCCACGTCTTGTAAGAATTCTTTTAAATGCATGTTCTCTCCATTGTAATCTGGAATATGCATTGCCGCCCTAGATATATTCTGTGTGTGACTTGCTTCTAACACACTGCGTGACATTTCCGCCATTTGTCGATCTCTTTCTGCTTGTTGGACCCGATAAAACTTATCCAAAGCTGCTATTCTCTCTTTTATATCGAAAATATTTAAAATTTCTTCTCTAGTCCTATCAAAATCCGACGACATTTTTATTGAATTATTATTCTTTTTTTTATATATGTTTATATTTTTTTAACTCTTTTACTGGTTTTCAAAATTTAACTAAATTTTAAATTCTAATCACAAAATAATTTCCGACTTCTTTTAATTTTTCTAAAACTTGAAAACTACAAATTAAAATTTTTTTTATTAACTGTTTTAAGACTTCTATAAATACTATGATTTTAAAATACTTCTAAATGCTTCTAAAAGAAGTACAAACTTTATTTAATCAAATATACTAATTTTTTTAATTTTTCAATAAATCCTTACTTCTAAAATTGTTGCTCTAGTAACAATGGTCAGTTCCCCACAAAGGATGCCATTTTGTAAGGTCCGTATTTAATATGATGAATACGGGCTGCGCAAGTACAAATAATTATTTATTATTGGAAACTAACCGTCGGCTCGAGAGCTTTATAATACTATCGATTAATATTTGACAGATGGTGTCTAGTCTTACGATTATATTTAAATTAAATAGTAGACTTACAATTAGATCGTACTTGATACGCAGGATGTTTCTAAGATCCGTGCGTGGCAAATGCTCATCGTTCTTATACTACACGATGTCTCGTGGCAATTTTGAGGAAGGTTGGTGAACTGCAGAGCTGAAGGTTTCTTCACTTACTTTCGCCGGAGACTCCACTCGGCGGTCCTTCCACTACTCAGATCTCCAGGACTCTCAACTAGTGGGAGAAAAGTTCTACTGTAGTCGTACGGTTCAGTTTAGATAGTTTCTAAGCACCCAATAACATGCGTCACCACGAATACAGCACTCGTATTCACTCGCTATTTTTGATGCACCTCTTACAATTCTCACAGACCAAGGTAGTAATTTATGTTAAGTTTAATAACAGTGGCAAAGAAATTTCGCATCAAACAAGTGAAAACTACTGCTTATCATCCACAATTTAACGGTTCTTTAGAAAGATTACATCATTCGCTAACCGAATATATTAAAACGGCTTTAGATAATGAAACTTGGGACGAATGTTTAGAATTAGCTACATTTTGTTACAACACTGTGCCTGATGAGGGACATCAATTTACACCATATGAGTTAGTTTTTGAACGCCTAGCACGTATTCCTTCAAACGGGTCACTTGAACCCGAATATCTAATCCCCACATATAACAATTATGTCATTAATCTTAGTAAGCAATTAAACGAGCTCTAGAAAATTGCACGCGAAAAATTAATTAAATAAAAAATTCGATCGAAATATTATTATGATAAAAAAATTAGAAGAATTCAAAATCGGACATACAGTTTGGTTATTAACAGGCGGTAAAAAATATAAATTGACGGACTATTACGAAGGACCGTATACTGTTGTAGAAAGTTTTGCAAATTGGTCAATAAAAGAAATATCTTCGAAACTATTAGCAGCGGGGGGCTTTTATTATACGCAACAGTGCGACATTGTTCGTGTTGTTTCTGTATTATTGAAATCAGCAGTTAACGAACAGGATCCAAGACGAATTTGAGGGCGGGGCATGATCATTGGTATCAGATAGGCACGTTTTTGGGCGGTCTCCCGAGCAGTAACATACCTATACGCTTTGGAGACACGTAGAGACGGCCTATAAATACAATCAGGCGTCACGCATATCTGGAATGGCGAACTCAAATTCGATAAAATAAGCACATAATTTTCACACAAAAGTAACAATGTATACGCTGTTTATATGATCTGTCCCCCTCTAATCTCACCAATGAAATCTACTAATGTGTTCCGTGTGTTCTTCTTGTAGAAGCATGCATACCTATGTACGTAGTGTGATTTAAATCGTAAAAATAACCTGAGAAAGAGGATAAGAGGCAACAATTTCCAGTGACCAACAAATTTTTCTTCACGAGTGTTTCAGCCCGAGAACACAGAGAAAAGTAAGTTAAAGAAAATGGCAATCAAACCGACCATCATCCTCAGCCTTTCTCTGCTGCTGGCAAATTACGCCATAGCCCAAGACGACAGATTCATTTGGTTCCAGCAGAATATAGAGACAACTCAGCAATCGGGAATAATCTTTGAAAAATTACAAAATAACATTCAGCCAGGACTATCGCAACATCACCATCATGATTAACCTTGCGGTTAGGGAAAAAGCAATCGATAATCTTGAATTTGCCTTCCACCAACTCCGAGTTACATCAGGACATAACGTACCCGAAAACTTATCAACAGTTGGACCCCATTTCGAAGGCTTGTAGGAGAAATTGCAAGATGTAAAAATAGCAATTCTGGATGTAAAATCACTCAAGGAAATGCCAAATACCATGAGCAAGGGGAAACTGATCCAAAACCGTATGAAGAAAAAACGCTACGATTTTTCAAAATCACAAACGTTTGAAAAAGGAGGTAGCATATTTTTCGAAAGTGCCCTTACCAGAAAGATGAAAGATCTAATCAGAGGTAAAGAGAAGATGTATTATAACATACACGATTTACCGATAGTCAGGAGCCACTCCTGACCACCCCCCCCCCCCCCCTCGACCATGGATATCTTTGTCCGGAGAGTGGGAAATTTCCACACACACACGTACACACTGTTCTACGTAAAAAAAAAATTTGGCGGTGATGGGGAGATACATACACATGCGCACGCACATACAGACATTTCAGAAATAATTTGTTGTAACTCGTAAAATAATTGAAATTATCGCGATTTTTCACTTGTTTACGCTTTGGCAACCTCAAATAACCTCAAATCCGAAAGTTGCAAACCATTGTTTATAAGCCTATATCTCCGAAAGTTGCAGTCGGAAAATTGTTATTCAGTTCTTTCAGAAGCTGATTTATCTATTTTCGAAAATCACCAACCATCAAATGGAAATACTCGTAAGTATTAAGCTTGTCAATATAATTTCAATCTGTTATTTTTTTCTACATTATAAGGGAAAACCTAATACTTCAGGTTCAGAGTCATCGCTAATTAGTAGTCGCAAACGTAGAAGACGTAACAATAGTACCAGTAGTACCAGCAGTGCCGGTAGTAGTAGCAGCACTGATACGGTTGAAGAAGGTAAGACTAATAAATTGTTTAAACTCTTGTTACATTCACCTAATTCTGAATTATTTCAATCAATTTATAGGTGCTTGTTTACAGAACGGAGAAGGAGGGGAGCATCCTCGATTTGTGATTGAGAGCGAGGCTATACGCTTCTATCGATACTTTGGATACGAGGGAAGAGAGATTAGTGGATTTATACCAGATCTACCAGCCAATGCAGACTTCTACGACTGGTTAGACGGTTGTGTACGAGAACTTCATCAAAATCTTTGCGAGAGAGGTAGACCAACCGACTATGTTGGTGTTACTATCAACTCAGCGCACTTCAACCACGGCCCCATCTGACTGTCATTTAGACTTATCCAAAACTTCCTGATCGAAGATCTTTGGAGTTTATTAAAAAGTGCTGTGCAAGGTGTGAAAGAATTAAATGTGAACGAGATATTATCTGTTAATTGTGCTATTGTTGGAGGTGTAGTTGGATGTGGACGAGTGCGTTTAACCTTATAATCAGTGCAAAAAAAATCTATTGACAATTAGCAACAACGACAATCTTTGTTTACCTCGAAGTTTAGCTGCTGCCTATGCATATACTCTCAGAGGACAGATACGCTCTGGTGCGCTTCACATATATTGGAATCAGATTTGTCAAACACGAGGAAGAACACAGAAAAAGGCTGCCACAGAACTTGTGAATTTAGCGAATGTTCAAGTACCAGACGAGGGGTGTGGAGTTGCCGAAATTCGTAAGTTTCAAAATTTCTTTGCTACGCGGTACGGCAATCACAGTTTATAATTTTTCAACATTTAGTCGTGGAAACCCACCAATCTATGACGGCACGCAATGTGTTAGTAAAACTTATGGTAATGTTTTACATGTCTGACGAATAATGTATTACGAACGATCGAGTCATTATGAACCGATATTAAATCTGATTGGATCATGCGGTACTGACGGTTATTGCATACCATGCAATAAAGCGTATTGGCGAACTGAGGAGCATAGATGTTCCAACAAGTGCTACAAATGCTTTTCAACACCACCATGCAGTCTGACGGAAGATCTCATAAAAGGCAATATTTGTTTACGATTATTTTTCGGCGATATTTGTTTGAATAATCATGCCAAAATAGGATCATACAATAAAATCAGTAATATATGTAGCAAAATAAGACTTTGCCAGACTTGTTTTAAAATAATTAAAGGGAATAAACCACACGAATGTGGTGTATCTTTTTGTACCACATGTAAATTACGATTACCTGTTGGACATCTATGTTACATACAGCCAATTATATACTTAAAACGATCAAAACCAATCTTATTCCTATTTTACGACTTTGTAACAGAGCAATCTCTCCCTGTGTTGGGCGATCAAGAAAAAAAGTGCATGTTCCAAATTTGTGCGTTGTACAGCAAGTATGTACAGACTGTATAGATATCGAAGATATTTCAATTGAATGTGAGACGTGTGGTATACGTGAATATGTGTTCAATAATGAACCACTCGTTGATCTTGCATTAGCACCAAGAAAGCGATTTCAGCAGGTCATATGTATAGCCCAAAATTCACAGGGATTCGACGCACAATTCAGATTTAAATATATTGTGGAAAAATTCAATCAAGATCGAGTCGTACCAACGGTAGTCATGAATGGATCAAAAATAATTTTAATGGAGGTTCTACGGACAAAGTTTATTGACAGTTTAAATTATTTTCACATGCCTCTCAGTAGCTTACCTAAAGCATACGGGTTACTCGAAGTGGAGAAAGGTATTTTTCCACATTTATTTAACACTGTGGAAAACCAAACTTACGAAGGTTCTCTGCCACCTCTCGATTCTTATGCCCCAGATACGATGAGTGTCAAGGAACGAGAGAAATTTTTAGAATGGTACGATAAACAAGTGCAAGATTGGTACGTGTTCAATTTCTAGACAGAAATTCTACAATACTGTAAACCAGATGTGGCCATTTTGAGATTGGCACGCTTAGCTTTTCGCAAAACATTTATGAAATTTGTTGTAGATCCTTTTATCGAAAGTACAACCATAGCCTCTCCTTGCATGCGTGTATTCAGAAAGACATTCTTGAAAAAGGATCAAATTGGTATTATACCACCTTGTGGTTACAGAATGACAGATAATCAGTCTAAAGCTGCTATACACTGGCTCGCCTGGATGGAGCAATGAGTTATTCACCGACACATTGAAAATACGGGACGTGGTCAGGAAAGGCGGTTGCCAGAAAATATCGTGGTTGATGGTTATAGTGCACTGCGAGACGAATAGAACCACCGCGATATAGTGCTTCAGTTTCACGGATGTTTCTGGCATGTATGACCCGATGCTATAGAATACATAGAGCTACAAAATTGGCGAGTGGTGAATCTATAGATGCAAGATACGAGAGGACGTTGGGAATTAGTGATAGATTGAGCTCAGCTAATTATCATTTGATTGAAAAATGGGAGTGCCAGTTTAATGATGAGATCTCACAAAATGAGGAACTCTGTCGCTTCATTCGTGAAAATTCGGCAAACGTACGACGAAAACCGCTTGATCCCCGAGATGCATTTTTCGATGGACGCACAGGTAACACCATCAAGGTGTTTGATTGTGAGGGTCAAGAGAAGATCAACTATGTTGATGTGTGTTCTCTCTATCCGTTTATCTGTAAGTACGGCAAGTATCCTGTTGGTCATCCAAAAATTTATGTCGATCAAAAGGAGTGTGCACAGTTGATAGGTATCCACAATGATATTTCACAAGTAAATGGGTTGATTGCATGCGATATACTACCACCGCAAAATTTATATCACCCTTTGTTACCAGTAAAGATGCACGGTAAATTGATATTCCCATTATGTCGAACATGTTGCGAACAATCGATACAAGATGACTGTCCTCATGAAGATCCTGAAGAGCGTGTATTGCGAGGAACTTGGGTGTCGGAGGAAGTGAAAGTGGCTGTGACATTGGGTTGCGTTGTCAAGTCTGTTTATGAAATTTGGCAAAACGAGACGACACAGTATAATCATGAAGAACGGGAAGATGGTATTTTTGCCGGATATATCAACGAGTTTTTTACTCAAAAGGTTGCAGCGTCGGGATAGCCACCAGATTGCACCACAGAGGAAGACAGGGACCACTATGTCAAAGAACAGGAACGCAACGAAGGTATAGCCTTAAATAAAGATGACATAAGTTTGAATGCCGGTTTACGATCTGTGGTAAAACTCTGTCTAAATTCTCTGTGGGGAAAGTTCGGTCAACGCGAGAACTTAACAAGAACACTTATTGTAAACAATCGAGAGACTTTGATAAATTTACTTAGCAGTGCAGAGGTGGAGGTTAACGGCATCTTACCTGTCAATGACGAGACCCTCTACGTTAATTAGCGCTACAGAGACGAGGCTCTGACACCTTCGCTCTCATCTTCAATGACAAACGTGGTCCTTGATGCTTTTACAACGGCACAAGCACGTCTCAAACTGTTCGAATATCTACATGCTTTGGGGCCTAGAGCCCTCTATTTCGACAGTGATTCAGTATTTTATGCTAGCAAAGGGGAAAGCGGTGAGTACAAATTACCAATTGGTACGTCATTGGATAGTTTGACGGATGAGTTAGCCGATAAGGGTTCTGGTACATACATCACGTGCTTTCTCTCGGGTGGGCCAAAATTTAATGCGTACGAATGTAGGAAACCAAACGGCGAAGAGGAGTGTGTGTGCAAGGTAAAAGGTATTCGTCTGAACTACACAAATAGTCCACTAGTCCATTTTGATACGATTCGAGAGATGATCACCACTCCGGATATGGAAATAGTTCTGACGAATAGTGCTATACGTAGAACGGTGTTCCACGATGTGATAACTCAGAATGAGACCAAAACATGCAAACCTGTCTATGGCAAACGAAGATTTGTGAGGTTAGACAGAAGTTATCCGTATGGTTATAAGAACGACCCCAGCGACAACTGACGCCATACAGTGACATGTAGTAAACTCCACTCCTCCCCGTAAACAGATGGCGCTACAAAAGAAGCTGTTTATTGGATACATAGCTTCATCATCGTACTGATTGGACAGAACATATCAGCATCAAGTTGATTGGATACGGTACGCTGTCTTAAAAGCTACTTGGTTGTTTGGACTGACGAAGTGGTGGTGGTGGTGGTGGTGGCAACGATGGCTCTAGTCGTGGGGGCATCTATATTTAAGCAAACGCGTTCACTTTGCAAATCACCAGTCTCTGCAAATCATCAGTATTTAACTAGCTATACGACACAGCGTTGAAGAGGAAGTACACGGTTTTTTCATCTATTTCAATAAAAAAAGTATGTATATGTTAAGTAATCCCAAATGTACCTAATATCTAAGGAGAGGGAGTATTAAAACTCTGCACACACTGTGTTTTAATAGTAATAATAATATTTTTAATAGTAGAAAACTACTTGAAAGTTTAAACTCGCAGCTAGCTGCCTAAGGGCCAAACGTCCGCTCCGCTTGGTGGTCGAACAAAACCTGTCGTCCGGAGTCGAATCGCGCTACGCGGTGTCCTGTGAGGGCGCTATAATCGCTCTCTCAATCTTTTTTTTTAATCGTCACAATCGGCCATCCTATCAGTGTTTGGTCCCCATCAATAGCTAGTGCTAAAGCTTTACGAGTATACATTAGTGAACTTAAACAATAAGAGTGCAAAACTATTATTACATAAGAATACATAGTTTGAAAAACTAAACGATTACAAAACATAGTCATCGAATCTCCTAGGCTTATGTCTCTGACGAATCGGTTTTCCTACAGATAAGGCTTCTACATTAGATGCTTCAATTCTCTGTGTCGCATTTTGATTGATTTTTAATGGTTCATTCGCCAAAGTCGGATTAACTGAATGGCTCGCCAAATCGCTGATCTTATCATCAATGCTACAATCTGTCATTTGACTGTCATTAGACTCGCAATCGTTCAAGCTCTCTCCTTCGTCTGCGCTGTCTCGCTCGAAACCTGTCCAAATTTTTAACTGATTGATATTAGCTGTAGGTTCGTATCCGCTGTCGTCTGACTCGTTGAGACGTTTCACCCGGTACGTGTCGCTCGGGCCTACACCAACAACAACTAATGGTCTTTTTCCGAAGGGCTTCTGCAGTTTATTAGACGTGCCTGTGGATACAGTATTTTGTTTCATATAGACAATATCGCCCAATTGATCTGACGGTCCCAATCGTTTGGTTCTTTACCATCGTTGTGCATCCTCATAGCGAGGATTAACGTTTGATTAAGCCGCACGATCAATCCGTTGGCTTGCGGATGTCGGCTTGAGTTAAGTGTGTGTTTAATACCATGCTTCACGCAAAACTCCTGAAACACGTGCGACGTAAAACTAGTACCCCTATCAGAAACAATACGACCTGGCGCTCCGAACATTTTGACGAATTCACCGAGATGCTTCACTGCTGTTACTGCTGTTACATTTTTAACGGGTGCAATAAACACAAATTTCGTCAAATCATCAATTATTCCGAACACATACTTGTTATCGCGTGGCGTAGAAGGAAACGGTCCTACGTGATCTACGTGTACAACATTAAACGTACGACGCCCCGGAGGAATAGGGTGTAATTCCCCCTGTCCTGGCCCTGCCTTGTTTTTCGCCATGATATACTCTAAACAATTGTGGATATGCATGTGAACATATCTCCTTAAACGTGAAAAATAATAGTATTCCTCAATTCGTTTGGCCGTCTTTTTGATGCCTAAATCGTGGTATCTTATCGCGAAGGATTTACGCACTGCCGCAGGTACAACATACAACTCTCGTTCGCGATCGTCTCGTAACACCCTCTTAAATAACAATCCATCTCGAAATACAAAATTTTCTATTCTTTATTTCTCATACTTATCTCTTTTGAATTCGGGTTTTCTTAAAATTTGTATTAATTCTAAAATAATCGGATCAGATCGCTGGAACACTAACATCTCATTCTCCTCCGAATCAATAGACATAACCGTTTCATCAATACATGCAGTATGATTCTCTGGCAATGGGGCTCAAGATAGAGCATCCACATGTTGCATGTTTTCACCGCGACTGTGCCTAATTCCTAAATCGAACTCTGCTATCTCGCTCAAGATAAACCAGACTTTGACAATCCGTGACAACAACAAACTTTAACGCAATCAACAATGGTCTGAGCTTAGCTAACGCCCACGAAATAGCCATTAACTCCAATTTACTGCAATGATACTTTGTTTCCGCTTCGTTCGTATATCTACTAATAGCATAAACTAACCGCAGAGGTTCGCCTTCATTGTCGGCTTGTAGCAGCATAGCGCCTAAACCAGCAGCTGATGCATCTGTGTGTAATTCGGTTCTCGCGGCATTCGGATTGTACAACTTTAAAATAGGCTTCTTCACTAATGCTGATTTGATTTCTTGAAAGGCATTTTCAGTCGCTGGATTCCACTAAAAAGGTACATCTCTTTTTAACAAATTGGACAACGGTTGAGCTTTTCTCGCAAAGTCAGGGACAGAGCGCCTAAAAAATCCCGGCAATCCAAGAAATCGTCATATCGCATGTTTATACGACGGACGCGGAAATTGCTCGACTGCCGCAATCTTACAGTCACCCGGCTGAAGCTCACCCTCTCGTAAAATATACCCCAAAAATTCGACACGTCTCATTCCAAACCTACATTTTTCTATATTCAAGGTTAAACCTGCATCTAGGAGTAATTGTAAAACTATTTCAAAATTATTCATTAGCTCTTCCCAATTTCCGGCATAAACAAAAATATCATCAAAGAAACTCAACGCGATTCCCATTTTTCGGGCTTTTCTCAGCACCATTTCCATTAGTTTAGCGAAATAAATCGGTGCCCATGACAAACCAAGCATTGCCGTTTCAAATTGTCCCGTCTGAGTTTCAGTAATGAACGCTGTTAAAGGTTTTGCTCTCTCCGAAATTGGCATTTGCAAATAACCCATAAATAAATCCCCGGTTATAAATATACGCGCCTTATGAAACTTCTCCAAAAAGTCGTCGAAATTTGGAATAGGGAAATGTCTTGGAATTGTGATTTTATTTAAATTTCCGAGGTGTATGACCATTCTAGGAGTATCATCTTTCTTACGCACGACAAAAGCTGGACTTGCCTGAGGAGAATCTGTCTCAGTTACGATTCCTGCGTGCTTAAACTCCGACACTAGATTGTCTAAAGATAGCATTCTTACACACTCGTGCGAATATTTAAAGTCTGAGCTGCTATTGTTCGATATTCCACTGACCCAAACTACAATTGAGGGCTCGCATTGGGTTCAATATAAGCCGATATCGTCTTTGACCGATGACTCACCGATAGAATTTGTGATTCCCGGGAATAGCGATGAATACCTCGATCTGGCTCATACAATGCTTAGTCTTCGTGTAAATTTGAGATCTAGTAAATCCGAAGAAGATTTAGCTGAAGGAGAGCGAGCAGCTTTTAGACTTTTGCAAGCACGAGTAGGACCAATCAATAATTTGATGCATTCGCTGTTCAATCAAGTGGGTGTGCAATTCAATCAGAAGCTCGTGTCACCACTTACCAACGCCTATGCCTACAGATCGTACATCGATACACTGTTGAATTACGGACCTGTCGCCAAATTCTCCCACTTGTCGACTGTCTTGTGGTATGACGACACGGCTGGAAAAATGAACAACACAGAAAAACAGAACGAGGGATTAGTGAAGAGACGAAAATTGCTTGCTGCGAATAAATCTGTCGACCTTATTGGACACCTTCATACAGATATGTTTAATCAGGAGAAGCTGCTGATCAATGGAGTTGAAGTGAGGGTACGCTTAGTGAAATCTCGCGATAACTTTTTCCTGATGGATCCTACGGGCTCTTATTCCATACACATTGAGGAGGCGAACCTTCTAGTCAGACGTGTAAAACTCAGTCCGGATAAATTGCTAGCACACGCTCAATCACTCTCAAAAACAACGGCTAAATACCCTTTAAAAGGGGTAGAAGTCAAAGCAATGACTATGCACAGTGGTATACACGGCGAAACATTGGACAATATCATATTGGGTCAGCTGCCGAAAAGAACTATCCTGGGCTTTGTCAATAATAAAGCTTTCAATGGCGACCAGAGGCTCAAACCCTTCAATTTGGAACATTTTAATATAAACTTTTTATTTTTGTACGTTGACGCGGTACAGGTGCCTTCGAAACCGCTGAAACCGGACTTAGGAGCGAGAAATCTGTATGTGGACGCATATCACATACTATTCTCAGGTACAGGTATACACTTTCTCAACGAGGGTAACCAAATAACGCGCGAATCATATCCCCACGGATACTGTCTATTTGCCTTTGATTTGACTCCAGATTTATCGTCAAATGACTGCAGTCATTGGAACTTGATCAAACACGGTAGCGTTAGATTAGAAGTACGTTTCAGTGCGGCTTCAACGGAAACGATCAATTGCATTCTATACGCAGAGTATGATAATATTTTGGAAATTGATGCTTCACGCCAAGTCATTGTCGATTTCAGCAGTTAACTCACAGATGTCGCTAGCTCAGTATTACTGTATATATATATACACTGACCGAACACCTTCTCATGGCCAGTCTGTCTCTCTGCGTAACGTTTTGCTCTCTACCGCTGTTATACGATGCACCTCCGACATGGACGTGATCATTGATATTCAGTTCTTCAAAGGCAGCAGACATCGTAATGTACCGAAAGAGGTTGCCGTAGTGGATGTGAGTGGTAATTTTTTCGGCCATTGGATAGTGACACCGAAAATAGCGCTTAATCACCTCAGTGAGGATATCAGAAAGCATAACGATTGACTGACCCAATTTCATCACGGGCTCGACTACTTTGAAGGTGCGGTATCTTTGAAGGCAGTTGAAAAAATTTTGAGAGAGCCCTCGAAAAATGCGCGACATATATACGTTAGAGGCAAGGATAAGTGGTTAGTACTGCATAAAATCATACCCCGTCAAATTTTCAATGTCGAGTACTTTCGAGATCGTCCGCCTTTCGATGACTTACCGTCTGATGTATACTGTATTCACCACGGTGTCAAATCTTTCTACAAAAATTATCGTTGTGCTTTAAATAACACTTGTCGACTAAAATCGTGGTTGTCCACGCGTAGATCTGATAATTCGAACACTGCTAATAGCGAAATTTGTGATTGCCAAGTCTTCAGATATTGAAAAGCCTATCGAAAATCCGCTCGCATACTGTCGATGTATTCCCAGCCGAACAGATACCGAAGGTGTGGACGAAACCGACAGCGTTCGTTGTAAACACGGATGATCATACGAAATCGGGTATGCGTTGGGTCAGCCTGTATGCCGACGAATCTTGTAGCGCTTTTTATTTTGATAGTTTTGGCCTCCCTCCATTCATACCCGACCATATAAAGCGGATTTCCACTCGCTCTCGAGGAACTCGGTGTTATTTTCTAAGGGATACTTGGTATACCATGTAGCCATTCCCCTCATCGACATGGAAAAGTTTAATCTTTTTGAAGCTTCTCCGGTACCCGCGATTCAGAATACATTCCCTCCAGAATACATTCTCTTTAGAATACATACAGGCTCGCACGTATTTTGCGATAAGCGCAACAAGCCGTTGCATTAATCGCAGTTGACCCTGAACCAGAATGTGAAATCTGCGATAACGCTGCCTGCGAGATAAAAGTCGCAGCCGGGCTCGAAATCGAGAACCCCGAAGCCTGAGACATCCGGATTGAATAGCTCAAGGACACCTTCTGGTTGCGTCTGCATAAAAACAACACGTGGGTTTACTTTGCACGCCAGCCGGAGGTCATCTTCATCCAGTGCTCTCGCACGGAGAAAATAACGGCGCAGATATCGGGCGCAGGTTAATGCGTTTTACTTTGCTATGCTGCTTGATATACGTATGTATGCGAGAGGGACAGGCGTCGATAAAATGACTTGCTTGTAATCTTACACAGTAATTCATTTATTCTTTATGTTTGACCTACGTATATATATATATATATATATATATATATATATATATATATATATATATATATATATATATATATATATATAGCGAGAATAGAATAAGATTTATTTGACAAGTCAAAATAGTGTACATTGCACGTTCAGTGTATAGAGCTGAATATCACAGCAGTCATTTACAATTTGGTATTATACCATAGCAGTCGTTTACAATTTGCAATATTATAACAGTTATTTACAATTTGGTATTATACCATGTCGTCATATAATTATTAACATGTACCATTATAAAAATTATTCTACCGCGTCACTATACAACAGTGCGGATTAGAATTTTAGTCAATCGCAGTCAGGTATTACAGCATTAAATTTACATACAATTTCGCCAACGCAGGCTCAGTACTTCGCTACATTTAATAGGTGGCTACGCAGTGCTACTTTAAATCTTGACAGCGAGGCCATATTTTTTATTCTATCTGGCAGAGAGTTTCATAATCGGGCTCCAAACACCCAAAATGAACTCTGGCCCAGCTCTCTTTGCGTGATCTCCCGTATTCGTAGTTATTATCGTCAGTTCCCTTGACACCCTTCCCGAGGACCTGCACTGGTTCTTTTCAAACAGGGTAGAAAGATACGGCGGTTGCCCCACGGAGTAAGCCTTATATACATGTACCGCCGCGAAATAGGCTCTTCGATCATTAATGTTTAACCAGTTCAGTTCCTTTCGATGAGGGGTAATGCGCTCGCCCTAGCCAACACCCCTAATATATCTTACACATGAATTTTGTAACCTCTGCAGTCGCGTCTGAAGCTCCTGTGACACCTCAAGATAGACTATCGAGCAATAGTCCAGGTCGGAAACAGCCAAGGCAGCGGCCAGCTGCTTGCGCAAAACCTCGATGGTACATGATCTAAATGATCTGAGCCCATAAAGAGCTCTGTTAAATTTACAGCTAACTGCGTCCACCTGTGGCTTCCATGTAAGTTTAGAATCCATGACCACTCCAAGGTTAATTACCGTGTCGACAAAGGGCACCAGAACGCCATTCTGAATCTCGATACCCGGCAGGTTCAGTCCCTCTAGCTAATTAATATTATATTCTGATCTAAATATTATTGCCTGCGTTTTTTTTGGTATTGAGACGCAGCGCATTTTTGGATGCCCAGGCCGACACGGCGCGCAACACAGCCGACATGCGGCCCAGCTCCTCCCACAAAGATCATCCCTCGCGACCTGAGTGTACACCTGCAGGTCATCCGCGTAAAGCAAGTGCGTAACACCGTTCGTCAGACAACCCTCTGATCCCTTAGAATTAGATAGAACGTCTTTCAAATCATTTATGTACAAGCTGAAAAGAAGAGGTCCCAGTATCGAGCCCTGTGGAACACCAAGATTGGTTGTTAGCCAATCCGATTCCCCATTAGTTTTGGTAACCACTCTCTGATTACAACCCGTCATAAAAGATTTAACCCACAGGACTACTGATCTTGAGAATCCTAATCCAATCAGCTTGCGAAGTAACATGGAGGGCGATACTGTGTCAAACGCCTTGCTGAAGTCGAACATTAGTAAGATGGTCAGCAGTCGCTTCTCATTGTCAATTCCTGTCCTATGTCTTCTGTCAGTTTAAGCAGCGCTGTCTGCGTTGAGTTATACCGTCGAAAACCAGTCTGAAGAGGGTCAAGAACCCTCTGCGCTTCCAAGAACTCGACAATCTGGTCGTATGCTATCTTTTCCAAGACCTTGGAAAGAAAGCACAACAGGGCTACTGGACGAAAGTCCGAAACAGCTGATGGAATTGCTGTCTTCTTAAGCGGTACCAGATGTGCTCTCTTCCAGGCCGTAGGAAAGACCCCGGTTGTCAGTGATGAATTAAATAAGGTTACCAGATGTTGCCGATAATTCGTAACGATTTCGCGATGATGTTTTGCGGTATACCATCCTCATCTTCTGCTTGAGACGAGTAGTGAGCACTAGCAAGCACGACGTCAGCGAGGGTAACAGCACGAAAAGTGAAGCTTCCCTCACCAGCCGCCGCCACGATGCCACCCAAATCCGCCTCGCCTACAAGATCCGATATGGATACACCAGCGAAATGATTATTCAATTCATTCGGGGTAAAGCCAAGAAGGTCATTCTTGGCTTTAGAAACTAAACCAAGATTGCGTAATTCTTCCCATACATTTTTTTTGTTATCGAACGCGTCGAAGATTCTATTGTGAATAAAAGCTTCACGCGCCTACGCAGTACGTTCCTCAGCCTCCCGTACCAGAGTCTGGTACTCTGTCCATAAATCTGTCCGTTTATTACGTTTTTGTGTAGTCTCTCGTCGGTTGTAAACATCTTTCAAGTCTGCATCTACCCAATGAGGATGCATTTTCCTCCTTGGTCTAAATTGTTTAAGCGGAGCAAGCTGCCCAATGACACATATGATATTTTGATTAAGGTGTTCTAGTCTTGTGTCAACTTCACTATCTGAGCAACTAACTGGCGACCAATCGCAAGCAGCTAGCACGGATGATAGTTCCTCCGTGTTAATAGATTTGTGGTTCCTGTACTCGAAACCGCTGAGAGTCGGAGGTTTAGCAGTTTGAAAATCAATTTCAACGTCAATTATATTGTGTCTGCTTGGAAAGGTGGCCAGGGAGTTGCTTGCATTGAGCACTGCATTGTTATCGTCAACGAGGATCACATCGATCCAGGTGTGAGAATCCCCCACATGATGCGTTGCACCGTGCTCAACAAATTTAAGATTTAATTCTCGCGCGATCTCTCGAAAAAATTCTGCATCATGAGATTTCGACAGCATGTTGGCATTCAGGTCTCCCATTATACTTCTGCAGTCATAATCCACCGAGTATCTGCGCAGATCATCAACGAGATGTGAGTCATACGAAACTGAGATGCCCGGCCGACGATATATTAATGCAACAAATACTGATGGCATGGTACCCTGCTGCACACTGCAGAACAAGTACTCCGGAACGCCAGGTTTTCCCCCCACCTGCGTTGGTGAAGAACATAACAGAGTTGCTTTGTAGTAATTTCGAATGTATAGGGCAACTCCACCTCCCCGCTTGTTCCGATCTTGCCTCATAACGGAATACCCCTCGACCTGAGCAAACACGCCGTTCACCTCACAACCAAATCGCGTCTCTGCCACACCAAACAAGTGAGGGGCGAGCACACTCCAGAAACTGTCGAAACATTCCCATATGTGCATAGAGCAAGGTTGCATTGAGGAAACCTGCTCTAAGTACTTCTCTGTTTGCCTCTCTTTTACTTCCATGTCCTAGTCACGCCTGGTTTGTTAGGTCCGGTGCCTGACTCTGTTCCACAGACTGCTCAACAACCATGTTGGAGACTTTTGAAGCCTCGCTTACTGCAGTCGCGTCATCAGTCGTATTTTTATTGATATACGAAGTTATCAACGCATGTAGGCCAGCTGCTGAAGTAAATTCATGCGTATTTTCTTCATCCCCTCTCTTCGTAAGGAATCGCCCGCCTTGTTGCCAAACATATTTAAAACCTAAATCACGTGCAATCTGTTTAAGATTGTTATATCGGACAAAATCTTCTTTATTTAAATATTCATTAATAAAAATTTTACTCTGAATCAGGCTATTACGAGTCTTCTCACTAAGTGCAGTTATGTCGACTTGCTTCGTGTTAAATTCTGTGAATCTCGGCGACGATTGTTTCGGGTCTGAGCAGACGCGCAGACACAAGGTCATCCCTCGATATTAAAATGACAACCGTAGTGAGGACAGCATACACTACGTCTGTGTACATGGCATCAGTTCCATTATATCTTGGATATTACAATTTCTGCTGACTCCCCACCACAAGCCAGTCCTCCCGCCCAAGAGACGCACCTGCTCAGCTCCGGAGCAAGAACCTTCGCTGATCGAGGACCCTGAGGTCGACGTCGCTTGTGTTCCGTTCGAAACCCATCCAGCGCTGGCTCGGTGCCAGTTTTATTGTTATCCGCATTGTTGCTAACGTCATTAACATTAATATTTATATTGCCTCTTGGACATTGAGTAACGTCATGATCACCAAGCGATACAAATATTCGCGCATCTGCAACACTAGGACCACATTGCGACCCCTCGGCGATGCCCATACCTCCCGAGCCAGCAGTGAAAGATGTTATTTTGGACATGAGATCTTTAATGTCCTGCTTTAGTATGAAATTCTCCCGCAGAAGCAGCAGACGGTCGTTTCGCAGTCCCTCCAACATGGTCGACTGCTTAACAATTCTCTCCTCCAGTGAAGAAACTCTGGTAACCAGGCCCATGATCGGCTCCGCCAATGCTGTAGAGGGTGCCAATACTACACCGGTCGCCTTAAGCTTATCCACTAGAAGATCCCTCAGACCGTCGACCACTTTCTCAAGCAAATAAAACCGATTACCGAAGAGATTCAACATGGAGAGGGCAGCGAGCAGTACCGAACGGCCCCAGTATTTACGGCTGAGATACCTAGCCTGTCCCTCATAGCCGATGGCGTTGACGCTGCTAAATTATTATTATGTGTTACGATGTTAGTGCCTTTGAGCGATTCATCACCATACAGATCATTACTGGCCGCAAGCATACTTGTTACACCGGAGATATCGGTATTAGCAGTATTCAACTCAGTATCTGTCCCGGAATTTGATACAGTATTTTTCTCAGTATTAATTAACACAGTATTTTTGTCGGAGTTATTTATGTCAGTATTATTTTTCTCACTATTATTACCATTATTATCATTGCTACTACTATCACCATTATTCTCATTACTATTTTTACCACCGCTTCTATTTTTCTTTTTAGAAAGAGTGGTGCGACTACGCCTCGTTATTTTCTTCTTCGTATCACTGCTCTTGTCTAGCTTTTTAGCGCGGCAGTCCTGGCAACCATATCTGCTGCTCGCTACCAGTACCCATTCATGACAAATATCATGATAGGGTATGTCACAATATTTGCATCTTCGTATGCTCGAATTCGCGCGGAAGACCTTGTTGCACTGTTTGCACGAGGAGCGCGATATTCTTCTATATAACAGTTACAATAAAAACAGCAACAATAAACGACCCCAGCTTGAATAAATAATAAATAAATAATAAATAACAGTACAAAATTTAGTCCAAAAAAAATTGTCAAAATTGTCAAAATTGTCAAAATACTATAGTCAATAATCATTAAATAAATAAATAAATAAATAAATAAAATAAATAAATATTTAGTCAAGCCGAAGCAGTTAAGTAAAACAATAACAAATACATTTAAGCGCACATAAAAATATTTATAAGCGCTCTGCGTATGTACAATTTAATACTATTTGCGCATCCAAAATTTCAAATATCGTGCCAAAGGTTTGAAAACTCCGACTTCAAAATTCAAAATTCGCGCTAAGTCATCTGCCGAATTCGCTATACCTTCAGGCCGATGCCGATGGTGGAGCACCCTGATGGCGAAACTTGATAATTCTTTTGCCGCGTCAATTCCCACATTCGCGCGTTTTTGAAGAGAGACAGATATATATACACATATATGGTGTGTGACAGAGTCGATCCCTGCCAGATGATAGTGCCGCTGGTGAATGTAAAAGAGTCCGGTAGTGCGATTGAAGTTATGTTGACCGTCTTTTGCCGGAAATACCTCTCCAACCTCGTAAAGCACACAAAACTAGTGTCTTCTTAGCGCAAGCCTGAGAGCCTAGTGGAGAGTCCTTCCCGTTGCAAATAATTCACTCGTTTGAGTGAAAAATATGTTAATATTTTGAGAGAGAGCAAAAGCAATCCAAAATGTGTATTGCTACTTACGGCCCACACACATACACATATATATATATATATTCATACTAGTCTTGTATTGCAGCATAATCGTTATCCATAATTTTATGTTTTTACTTTCCTTAGCATTCGTATTTTACTAAATAGCTATCACCCTTATCATGGACAGCTATTTAATTTATAATATATATACCAATTGTGTACTACCTTTTACGAATATGTAAATAGCAGCGGCTGTCATTCATTATTTTTATATAAATAATCACACATTTTATAAAACTTTTTCAAAGCGGTAGCAGTTGTCTTTAAGCACCTGTCACGCTACCGCTTCCGCGATTTTGGTTTAACGTTATTTTTATATAAGCAGCTCGTCCTCAATACCAACTGCACGAAGTTGAGGAGACCCTGTTTTTTTTGGGGCGCCGAGGACAGACGCCCGCCCGTATGCACTTCTACACACGCGATCGTTCGCCGTCGAGGAGTCGCATCGACGGCAGAGCGAGCAGATCACCGGCGACAGCAGACAAGAGTAGAGCTCCTCTAGCTACGAAATACACAACAAAGCTCCTGTTTGCTTCTTCTGCTCTTAGAGCAGGATCCCATCATTCTTCTATTATCCGTGACAGGCACTAAAAAGACTTCTTAAGATAGTAGTAATCTGTATATTTATATGCCCGAGCGCTGGTAGAAAACCGCCGCGCATATAGCACAAAACGTATTGGCTGCTTAGAGTATAAAAGAGCCTCGTAGCGATATTATCAATTCCTAATGGTTAATATTATATGAAATTGGAATAGTGAATGTTTGCCATTGAAATGCTCACAATTTCTTCGGTGCAGTTAAAATATATGCGCGCTACATTTCCATGGCCTATGCATCGGAGCTATAAGGAAATTGACTTTAATGTCCAGTACCACAGTATGGTCATAAGACTTGAAAAATGACTTAGGTAGGCTACAATATAAAAAATATATTATGATAATCAATTTCTTCTGTTTTTAGAAAAAAACAAAAAAGAGAATGAAAATCATAAGTCGTATAAAGAAATCGTCCACAGCATCAAAAGCTCATAAACATAATCCCATTAGCAATGCATCTCGAATGGTAGAATGTACAAGTACACCAGAGGATTCTTCATTAAATTCGGAACTCTCAGTTATGAAAGAAGGTAACATATGTGTTTAATATTGAAGTAAAAATACATAGTGATACTTATAGTACCTTGAATAATATTAAGAAACTGTATTTTTCTATCTTCAAAATTTTATTTTGAAAGTGTATGTAGGTCATATTTTTAAGCACTCGCCTAAATATCGATGGCAAAGCGGAAGAACATGCCAGGAAAATACTTCAAAAATATGATAGCTCGGTACTCGTATTGAAATTATGTTTTTACATTATATCGTGTATGCAAATATAGCTTTTCTAAAATTATGAAACGCATAAAATGACCATTAGTACTTTTTCTTAGAATTTCGGAGAAACAGTTTATACATAGAAGATGTATTGCCAATAATTACTATAAAGCGAGCATCGTAAGTTAGCACCGTATTAAACTGGCTTTTGTATTACCATGGGTTAGAAAAAGTCGACTCTGACTTATTATCGAAATCCAAATTATTGCTCATCAACGAAATAGCGCCCTTCTTAGGCTGTACATATTTTCCGAAAGTTTTGTGTTGTAAAAATAACTTGCTCCATAAATATCTTAGCTATTTTACTCAAAGCATAAGAAAAAGAAAATGACTTATATGTGATTCAGACATCATCGACCAACAAGACACCGCGTCTATTTACGACTACGATTATAATGTTAAGGGGACAAGACAGTCCTATGGACTGAAAAATAAAAATACGTAAAGTTAAAAAATAAATTTAATTGTTGATAGATATATTTTTTATAATAAAACTAAGTCATATTATCTTCAATTTGAGCCCTAATGGGTCTCATGTACTGCTATCTGGTAGTGGAGACACTAGGGGCACCTGTTAAAGTATTTTGTCACTGTCAACAAATTTTTTTTACAAATTCTACACACCTGTCATTCTCATATGAATGATATGATTTTAATTTGAATGCGTAGAAGTTGTTTTATAACAAAAAAACTATATATTTTTTTGTTTGTCGACTATTTTTGCTACTAATTTTTTTGTAAAACAACTTCTACACATTCAAATCAAAATCACTTTATTCATATAAGAATGACAAGTGTGTAGAACTTGTAAAAACAAATGCAGCATATTTCATCCATCCATGCTCCCAGAATCCTACGGACATTGAGCTGAAATCAGGAAAAATCAATATTAGTTTAAATCAACGTTAAGTTTGGAGTTACATTTATAACTATAAATTTACTTACAAATTAGTAAATCAAGTGAGGCCAATTATATCTTTTTCTATTGGTCAAGACCAACATTTTGTCTATTGATATGGTATATTTGGTCATACCATATTAGGTCTGTACGATAATTTTTCCTCGAAGTTAAAAAAGACATTTTAATTATTTTCTGTATTATTTTAATTATTAATATAAGAGGGTAAAATTAAAAAACTATGCTTATCTTTTATGAAACTGAATTGGTGAATATTTAAATTTGGCACCATACAATCCATGTGTATACACACATATACACACATACGTAATCTCAACTGTCTGATTTATAGAGGGAGGCAGGTAACAAACTCTTCCACTAAAAAACAATTAATGAATATTTCTGACTTGTAATAACGATATAAAAATAAAGAGAACTATAATTTTACACAAATTTCACTGATCTGCTTTTTTACTACACTTTTTTCACCACACTTTTTTCACTACACTTTTTTCACTGCACTATTTTCATCACACTTTAATTATATATTTTTATATATTTATATATATAAATATGTGAAAGAGTGCAGTGAAAAAAGTGTAGTGACAAAAGTGTATATACTTATACATATCATATATTATATATATTAAAATCTTGAAAAGATGGTGCCTTCTCTATACAAGACACACCTAACAGTTTGAAAATTGAAATTTGAATATCTGCGCGTACCTCCTCTTGATAAATGTTAGAGCGCATGCGCGACAGCATTGTTGAAAACTCAGTTTATCTGCGCGCATGTAACCTAACCCATCCTGCGTAGGCGCTATATCTGTGGGGACCATGGAGGAAGAGAGAAGCAGATCAAACTCTTATGGGCTCGCGTTGCCGAAATGGACCTCTATTACCGACGAAGATCGCCAGGTTCGCTCGACTAAAAAGCCCTGACCTAGCGAGTATGAGAGCCGCCTGTCGGCGACTTATCGCACTGGTCAGCGAACTCCTGATTACAAAATATATCGGAGTTCAAATCCACATAAAACCACTTTTTTTATCGTGTTGTTAATGTTATATAAATAATTATTATATACAATTATTAATTATTTTGTAAAAAGTTCATACAAAATAAACATAGAATGTGCGTTTGTTCTACACTTGATACATTCAAATAAAAAAGTAATACAATATTGAAGATATATTTGTAAATTTTCACGATAAATTCGTATAGGCATTAATTTTTATAATAAATAAACAATCCTTTTATTATTAATTTAACACAACCGTACATAAATAACTGATTACTTGTACCGAAAGAAGTTATAAGGATAAAGATAAATATTTTGAAACCCCTTCTTTTGTTTAAATTTAAGCTTTTGTTGAAACTTAAATTTAAACTTAAACTTAAACTGAAGCTTAAATTTAAGCTTAAACAAATTCCAAGCCCCCACGTGAGTTCGATGATCATATGTAACTTTCAATTATACATATATATATATATATATACATACAGTATATATATATATATATATATATATATATATATATATATATATAGTATATATATATATATATATATATATATATATATATATATATATATATATATATATATACAGGGTGTCCCATTTTAATTTACCACCCCCTAAAACTGGTCAATAATTTGCTCTGAGAAAAAAATGTTTCAAATGAAATTTGTTGGGTTCGAAGGGGGCATCTTTTGGCTATTTTAGCTGCGACCTTGAACATGACCTTCAAGGTCATTTGAAAGTCAAGACCAAATTTTCATATGAAATGTGCATATTTTTATGGCGGATTCGGATTCTACTAAAAAAGAGAAACACTTTTTGTCCGAATCATTTTTTGAAGAAATCCTAAATTTTTGTTGTAAACGGCTTTAAAAAAAGTTGAAAAAATTACTAATATCTCTTATTGCCCCACCCTTTAAAAGAAGTTAAAAATTTGCTCTGAGAAAAAAATGTTTCAAATAAAATTTATTGGGTTAGAAGGGGGGCATCTTTTGGCTTCCAGCTGTGACCTTGAACATGACCTTCAAGGTCATTTGAATAAGATTTATCACAGATTCGGGTTCTACTAAAAAAGTAACACTTTTTGTCTTAACCATTTTTTGATCATCAATAGGTAGCTTTCCCTTTAACTGAAAAGAGAATTTGTTCTAGAAATAAGCTATTTTAGATGAATGTTACTAGCTTCAAACAAAGACAGAGGTATCCTTTGGATCACTTAAAGCAAGACCTTCACGTCCAGCCACTTAAGGCAAGACCCCGTCCAACCACTTACGGCAAGACCTTAACATCCAGCCACTGAAGGCAAGACCCCGTCCAACCACTTAAGGCAAGACCCTATCCAGCCATTTAAGGCCAGACCTTCACGTCCAGCCAAGGCAAGACCCCTTCGTTCAGCTAGTCACGGAAATTTCAACGTCTCAAGTGCTCTATCAATTGCCCATTTTGTTGAATACACATTTGTATTCTCTGCCGAAAACTTCTTTGGACATCTATTAATGTTTGTGGGGTGAACGCCCGGAATGCTGCAACAATTCTCTCCATCATATTTTATGCCGTCGTCGGGGCTTCCGCGTAAACTCTCTGCTTCACGGCCCCCCACAGAAAGAAGTCCAATGGGGTCAAATCTGGCGATCGCGCAGGGAATTCACAGATTGGACTACCAATTCCAATCCAACTATTTGGGTATGTCGCGTTCAGAAATCTCCTGACAAGTAGTCTACGATGAGCGGGAGCACCATCTTGCTGGAACCACATGTCTCGCCTTATTTCTAGCGGACTGTTTTCTAGAAGAGGTGGAATTTGGTTCTCGAGAATATCTAAATAAAGCTCGCCGTTTAAATTACGGTCATAAAAAATTGGACCCACAACGTATTCCCCAACTATGCCCGCCCAAACATTGATTGACCACCGTCTTTGTGTACGGTGATCTCGCTGCCAATGTGGATTTTCTCCTGCATAATAATGCGCGTTATGAAGATTAACTCCTCCCATATTGTCGAACTTTGCCTCGTCTGTAAAGAGAGTCCGATTAAAGAAAAATGGAACTATACGCATTCGTGTTTCCGCCCATTGACAGAATCTAAGTCGCCTGGCAGGATCACCAGGCTCAATGGCATGTGTAAGGTGCAAGTGATATGGATGAAATCTAAAATGACGCAATACACGGGAAACTGTTGATCTGGGTACTCCATGCATTCGCTGAACTTGTCGCGTCGAAATATGAGGATCCTCGGCAATTACAGCACGAACCCCAAGCGCAATATGCTCTCTTGGGCCCGTCCGTCGCCTCTTCCTTCTTAAGTTACCTCCTTGAGCTCTTATCGTTAAAAGTTTAATATTCCTCCCACTGGGATGACGAGCGTCCGGATACCTTTCAGCGTACAGCCTCGCTGCAGCCTTGTAATTGTCGTGACATTCTCCCAGAATCTTGATCATGTTGACTATCTCTACTGGCGTGTAGTCAGCTATTATCTGTTGTAGGTAGATTTTTTAGGGAATATTTAATCTTACTAGAAATAATTTATTATAAGTATTTTTCTGCTCTGAAATTCAGAAAGTCAATGAAAACCTAATGATGAGAAGCTTTGAGAAGCTGTAGGAATTTACAAGCTTTACCAATAGAACGATAACGAAGCAAAAAAATGTCTTTTAGCGAGAAATAAAGCATTTACGAGAAAAATATTTTTTAAAAAGATGCGTACTTTATCAGAGAATCTGAATATGATTTAAAATATGTACAATTTTACTTTATCAGAGAATCTGAATATGATTTAAAATATGTACAATTTTCATTAAAAAAACTAGGCTTGATTTTGATTCTCAGTTGAAAACATGCCCATTACTGCTCAAACTTGCCCCAGATGATCTCAAACTTGTCCCAGTTGTGACCGTAAACTTGCCCCAGAGAATGTCAAACATACCCCGAAGATTGCAAACTTGCCCCAGAGAATGTCAAACATACACCGAAGATTGCAAACTTCCCCCATGTGATAAAAAATGAATCAGATTAGCGTTCTAATGAACTTTGGTTCTGTTGATAAATTTTTTGGTAATTTCATTTCTTTGAAAACGAGAGTATTTTCCATTAAAGTGATGGTTCTTTCTTAAAATGAATTTAAGGTTTGAGGTCAAGGTCATAGCCAAGCTTCAATTGCCGGAATAAAAATCGAGGATTACCGTTAAATAAATTGACTGACCTTCGAATGACCTTGTTGGTTAAGGACAAGTTCATGGCTAAGGTCATACTTGGACTTAAATTTGTAAAATTGTGTACGTTTCTAATTCCTCGGATAAAATGTAAAATTTTTAACTTCTTTTAAAGGGTGGGGCAATAAGAGATATCTAGTGATTTTTTCAACTTTTTTAAAGCCGTTTACAACAAAAATTTGGGATTTTTTCAAAAAATGATTCGAACAAAAAGTGTTTCTCTTTTTTAGTAGAATCCGAATCCGCCATAAAAATATGCACATTTCATATGAAAATTTGGTCTTGACTTTCAAATGACCTTGAAGGTCATGTTCAAGGTCGCAGCTAAAATAGCCAAAAGATGCCCCCCTTCGAACCCAACAAATTTTATTTGAAACATTTTTTTTTCAGAGCAAATTATTAACCAGTTTTAGGGGGTGGTAAATTAAAATGGGACACTCTGTATATGGGCTACTCCACATCAACCTGTGGCGGCACGGACTCGACCCGAAGCCCGATTCTCCAGACTCAGCGCGTCACCCCTCTCACGATTTCGGACGATCGCAAGGGGAGGAAATCACGCCACCTAGGAAACTATAAAAGGGGATGCGCGGAGTCGTTCGCTCTTTTACCCCGGCGGCTCTTATTCGACGACATAACTACCACACGGCTCGACCGACGTTTGACTCAGAGGCGACATAAAAATACAGCTTTTAATTATATTCAAAAAGATACACCGATTGCTATGAGTTTTCGTTCATGGGAATTGTATGAGTATCTAGTACTTCCAACAACCACACAACATGTATGGACAATAAAAACATCGAATCAACTGGAAAAGCCCCGTTTTATCATTCTAGGCTTTCAAACAGCGAGAAAAGGAGTGCGAAGACAAAATGCTAGTTATTTTGATCACTGCGATATTAGTAATGTAAAACTTTTCCTTAATTCGCAGAGTTACCCATACAGTAATCTCAATCTTGATATTACAAACAGTCAGTATGCCATACTCTATGATATGTATGCGAATTTCCAAAATGTATATTATTCTGATAGAATTGTAATAGATCCTCTTCTAAGTAAAGAAGAATTTATTCAACATGCACCTCTCATAGTCATAGACTGTTCAAAACAAAACGAGTCGCTTAAACTGGCAGCTGTAATGTACGTCTCGAATTTGATTGTAAGAATAATATGCCTGCAAACACAACTGCGTATTGTCTAATTTTACATGATCGCATTGTTAAGTATAATCCTTTAAGCGGTGATGTTAAGAAACTTGTATAAAACTATATAAAGCTAAATCAATTAGTACACTCCTCTCAAGGAGGATAAAAGCGCTAGAAGAGTGCAAGATGATAAACAATGTAATACGTATCGCGGAGAACCTTGTTCTACTCCTACTAATAAAAGCGGACAGTGGAAAAATACTTTTGACAAATATTCCACTAACACAAATTCCATGCCAGGATATCAAGGTTATAAGAAGTTCTGATATAATATACATGTATTTACAAATAATGTACCTATCTTTTTTTGAATAAACTAAAAATGAAAAGGATATTTTGATTTATTTATTAATCACAACCTACAAATCCTACAAATTCTGATTATCCATCACTGTTGATATAATAGTAATAGCCGATCACATCTCGGGTCGGTAAAGTAGACTACCAATGTCGATAAAGTAGATTCTACCGATGCTCACTCTGAGGAGGGTCGGCCCCCAGATCGATAAAGTAGACTCTACCGATGCTCACATGAGTTACCGGTATTTGGTGGCGCAGGAGTTGCATGGCGCAGTAGATTTGAAATATAGAGAAAACAAGGGCTAAAAGTCTATATATTACGATATCAATCCAACGCATAGTCATACAAGGCAAAATGCCTTATAATAGATCCTGATAGCAAAGTCCCTCTAGAATTAGATCTTACACACACAAATATACTCCCTTACTAGGAAATTAGTTGAAATAACCAATCAAATAATCGTTAATAAACAAATTAATAAGCAATGCACACGTACATAGAAAAACTCACACAAACTTAAGTAAATAATTCCACAAGACAACCCCAAAGGAAGAGAATCCCTACGAAAGACCCACCAGGCGACGGAGAACAATAAAAAGAAGAAAAACATTTAAATATTTAAACGTTAACATATAAGTTAGGAACCGACACAAGGTGACAACGAGTTTTACACAACATTCTCGGAAAATAGGGGTTAAATCCGATAAACAAGAGTTGCCTGGAATGAAACACACAATAAAAAAAATAATTATGGTAAGTTTCGGGACGATTTAAACAATTTTCGCACTAATTAACAAAATCCCGTTCAAGCCGAATAACGGCACAATACCACTCGTTACGGCGACTGCGTCAGGGAATGACGCGGCCGCACGCGCGTGCTAGCACGTGTAAACTCAGGAGCGAGACACGAGAGCGCGAAAATACGAACCACAAAAACACGCAAATAGAAAAAATTGAACCGAACTATCCCTCAAAACGCCATAAGGAGAGACAGGTTTCACTTCTACTCACGCATAGAATTCAGCACGTATTGCCAGGGAACCGGTAGGAAGGTATAAACGAAACACAGAAAAAGGAGAAGAGAAAGTATAAAAAAAATACAAAAGGGAAGAATGCGAATGAAAGAAATAATAATAATGATATCAGGTGACCAAGTACCCATCCTTACCGACAGAGCACGGAGTAAGAACACTATATTTCATATATTCGGTGCTCTACGTCCGGAACTGGTACCCACCAGTGCCTAGGCTACCGGATTAGGCCGGGGGGCTGGTCCTTGGGGCGGGCGCATTCTTCGCAAGGACCTGCGCCCTCCGGCGCTCCCCAGTCCTCCTCGTGACAGGGAAACGATGTCCCCTTAGGGATCACGGGCATCAAGTCCTGCACGCGGGAACTATAGAGCCCGTACGATACCTGAAAAGACAAAGCAGGAAAAGAATTATTAATTGAATAATAAAAGGGATACAAAAAAGGGTGCGAATACTTACCACTACCCCATAGGACCGTTGGCACAGAGCCATGTAAGACGTGCGACGTTGTACGTCGCAGCCGAGTCGAGTCGGGAAATTTCCGACCGATTCGGCGAGTCTAAGCCCGCACGTAAACAGTGCGAAGGCCAGACTGTTTTTCGGTGAAGCGGCGCCGGGCTAGCTTGTTGTCGAGCCTGCCGCGCGATTTCTGAGAAATCGGCGCAGCAAGCAGGGACACGAGCGCGGGATAGCGCGCGAAGCCAAAGCCAGCGTCTCGCGGTTTTCAGCCTATCGGCGGACTGCAACGCGAGGCTCAACGGCTCGCGCGGACCGTGAGCCAATCAGCGCGGCTCTTACGTGAGCGGGCCCACGAGATGCGTTAAGCATGTGGCGCGGCAGTTCGCGAGAGCGCGCGCGAATCGAGTCAGTTCTCGTGCTGACATCGTCGACGCAAGTCGACGATTAAAAGTGCCGCATAACGCGTAGTGGTGTATGTGGTGAAAGAGAGAGAGAGAGAGTGAGAGACAAGTGACAGTGCCACGGCGAAGACACTTGGTGTCGACGCCGTCCCCCAGAACTATCCCCCTGTTCCCGTTGGCGAGTGTGTCGCCAGCGGCTTGCAGGCATCAGCGGAGGAAAGCACGAGAGGACGTCCAGGGCCAGCCAGGAGCAACGAACTCGTGGGAGCTTCAGCCTCCTCGCCAGCCAGGTGCCGAGAGAAGAGAGAGAGAGACCCAGGGCATCCGGGAAGCCAGCGAGCCTGACGGCAGCGGGGCTTCCTGAGCTTCGTAGGAGAGGAGAGAACCTGGGTCTCGTCAAAGAGTTCTGAACGCCCAGTGCGCTTGTAGCGTCCGTGCGTGGCATCCCTCTTATCGATGAGCAATCGTAGCTCAGAACCAAACCAAGGAGCATATTTTTTCTTTATGCAAACCATCTTACGAGGTGCTAATATGTCAATTACCGAATTTAAGTTAGCATTCAAGTCAACTGTTAAACAGGTGTAGCTGGCCGAATTTAAGTTAGAGAGAGAGAGAGAGAGAGAGAGAGAGAGAGAGAGAGAGACAGAGAGAGAGGGAGAGAGAGGGAGAGAGAG